>JAEMWC010000139.1:355000-395000 GCA_016490735.1 Pachyseris speciosa | reverse complement strand
CTTGATAGGCTCCTCTCGGTTGCCTTTGGTAGCCACTTGACACTCATAACACTGATCGATGGCTGTGTCGATCAGTTGGTTCATCAGTGGGAACCAATACTTGTCCCTCAGCATCTGTTTTGTCTTGGTCTTCCCAAGGTGTCCCAGGCTGTGACCGATCTTTACCACTTTCTTCTGAAGCGCTTGTGGTAGGACAATTCGGTTTTCTCTGAAGATGAGTCCACCTGCAATGGATAGCTCTTGTCTGACGTGCTGAAAGGGTTCCAGGTCCTTGTCTCTTTTGTGCTTCTCCCAGTCGCCTTTAGTGATTCTCTTTGCTAATCGCTGCATGACCTCATCTTTCTGAGTTTCCTCTCTGATTCGTGTAATCACCACGGCGTGCTCTGCATTCATGTTCCATCTGATTATCTTCTCGGTTCTGTCATCTCCTGTCTCGGGCAGAGGGTGTCTGGAGAGGAAGTCTAAAGGGTCTGCTTCGTCCTTTCCTGGCTCGTACACTAATTCATAGTCTACGTCTTGCATTTCCATGATCCACTTCTCTATTCTTGGTGGTACTTTGGCCTTTACTTTGTTGAACAAAGGTACCAATGGCTTGTGGGCGGTCACGATTCTGAATCTTGGTGCTCCGAGCAGGTAAATTCTCAGTCTCTCCTTGGCCCATTTGATTGCCAAGGCATCTTTCTCAGTTTGACTGTACCTCTTCTCGGTTTCTGTCATTGTTCGGCTGATGAAGTGCACCGGTTGTATGCCTCTGTCTGTCTTTTGGAGCAGGGCTGCTGATAGGCCTTCATTGAAGCTTGCCTCTGTACGGAGGATTATGGGTTTGCTTGGGTCAAAGAATGCCATGGTCTTGTCACTTGAGATCTCTTCTTGTATCTTCCTGAATGCTCCCTCCTCTTGTTTGCCCCAGTGGAACTTGGTTTCTTTCCTGGTTAGCTGGTAGAGTGGTGCTGCTATGGCTGCATAGTTCTTGATGAAGTTGTCCAGGTAACCTGCCATTCCAAGGAAGCTTCGCACTGCCTCTTTGCTTTCAGGTACTCCACTCTCTTTGATTGCTCTCACTTTGTCAGGTGATGGCCTCAGTCCATCTTTGGTGAAGACATGTCCAAAGAACTCAATCTCTTCCTTTCCGAATTGGCACTTTTCTCTGTTAAACGTGATTCCACGGTCTCTTGCTCGCTTGAGGACGGTCTCCAGAACTTCATTGTGTTCTGTCTGGTCTCTTCCACCCAGGAGAATGTCATCTCTTTGGTTTAAGCAATGCGGGATGTCTCCGAAGATTCTGAACATGGCCTCATCGAAGACGTCTTGTGATGATTTCGCTCCGAACACCAGTCGTTGGGGTCTGTAGTTTCCCCAAGGCGTACTGAATGTTGCTACTTGTCTTGTGGAAGGGTCTAAAGCAAGCTGGTGGTAACCTTGCCTGAGGTCTAGTTTTGTGAAGATTTTGCAATCGTGTAGGCGGTAGATGAAGTCTTCTACTCTTGGTGACTGAACACATCGGCTTCGCTTCATGGACTGGTTTGGAATCCTCATGTCGATGCTTGCTCTGATCATGTGGGATGCTAATTCTTCATTCTTTACATCTGTGAACTTTGGTTTGGGTTGGACCACGAGTGGTGAACACCATGTGATTGCTTCTCCGTCTGGAACTTTCTCAAATATCTCCTCCTTCACTCCTTGGTCGAGCCAATCTCTAAGTGGTTTCTGGAGGTGGTATGGTACAGGGCGTGGTTTCTGAGCTACAGGTACTGCGTCTGGTTCCATTTCTAGCTTGACTTCAATCTTCTTGCCTGTGCTCTTCTCGCGAAAACAACCGATCCCCTGAAATACGTCGCTGTATTCACTCACTAGCGCTTCAATGCTGTCATCTGATGTCTTTGCAGTTTTGACTCTCAGTTCATTTGCTTCTTTGAGTTTCCCTTCTGGGTCGATTTTGAGCATGCCGAGCTCTAACAATGTTCCCTTGCTAAGAAGTGGCGGAGAGTCCATCTTCCCTTCGATGACAAGAAACTTGCTCTGTGCGCCTCGATTCTGGTTCCGCAGTGTTGCTGTAAACTCGCCTTTAACTATCAGGTCTGATTGTAGTGTCTTGAGTGTGTCCCTGCTTGGTTCTAGTTCCTTAATCTCCTTTGATCTGTGTTTGAGGGCATTGAATTGGTATTCATCCATTACATTTGCACTTGCCCCGCTGTCAGGTTCAACAAAGGCGTCAATGTCTCCAATACGGATTAGCACAGTGTCTTGATTTGGACCTGACCTTATCTTCTTCACTCGGTGTAGGTGTTGTGCTGTCTCCTGAAGGTAGATGTAATCGTCATCCGATTCACTGCTTGATTCTTCAGCCTCTGTTGTTTTCTTGATTCGCCCTCTTCTAGTTTCTTTAGATTCTTCTTGAATTTGGGTACTGACTCTGCAACACGATGCAAAATGATTGTACTTGCCACATTTTAAACACTGTTTCCCGTATGCTGGACAGTTTCGACCTGGAGGGTGTGCTCCTGTCTTCCCACAGTAACCACAGCCTTTGCCTCTCTCTTCTTTCTTGTCTCGTGGCTTCCTGGGGAGTGGTGGCGGTTTCTTCGGTTTTCTTTTCCCGTCCCACTTTCCATTCTTCTGAAAATCTCTTGGTCGGCGCTCAACTTTCGATATCTTGAAATCTTCTTTCATATCCTTGACTTGCTGGTTGATATCTTGGCGCTGGCTAGCTTCTTCTAGAAATCGGTCGAGATTCCATTTCTTCTGAATACTTCTCTTCACAAGGTCGTTGTCTTTGACGGTTTGTATCAAGTGTTCCAGGATTCTGTCATCGGTTTGTTCGCCAAATTCGCAGTCCTTTGATTTTTCGCGTAACCGCGCCGCGTATGTGACGACACTCTCCCCTTCAGCTGGTCTTTGTTTGCTGAATGTGTATCTCCCGTGGTGTTTGTTTTTCTTCGGCAGGAAATAATTATCCAATTTTCTTTTGAGTCGCTTGTATTCATCGTCCCCAACCACCGGTGCGGTGTCAGGCAGGTTGCGAGCGAGTTTCTTGATCTCCTTGCCGCCGTAGATTTTCAGGGCGCTCACGCGGTCGGTTATCTCAACGATTTCAAAGTACGACGTTTCATCTTCGAAATCTTCCAGCCATTCTTGCCACGCTCTCCCAATCTCCAATGGGTTCTCTGGGATCTTGAATGGTTCAATTTTAAGTGATTTTCCCACATTGAATACTCTTATTTGTGTCGGATTGTTCGCGTTTCCTTCACCTCCACCTTGGTTTGCCTCGTCCGGCGGTGGCATATTTCTGATCGGCGCGTGGTCGCGAGGTTTTCTTCTGTTTTCTTGCTTCCTTCTTATTGTCTTCTTTTAAATTTTCGGTCTCTTAGTACTTGGGTTCGGTCTCTTGGATTTGGCCGATTTTCTCTTTCAAGTTTTCGGTTTTCTTCTCAATAATCCGCGCATCCTCGTCGCCAATGTACAATCTCAACAAGACACACACGCCATATTGGAAGAACTGATTTATTTGGGTCACGTGATACAATGTAGGTCCGCACTGCGTGCGTGCGTAGGTATGGATACTACAACTACTACTGCTACTGCTACAGCTACTACTACTGCTGCTACTACTACTGCTACTACTACTATTACTGCTACTGCTACTGCTAGTACTACTGCTACTGCTACTACTGCTGCTGCTGCTACTGCTACTGCTACTGCTACTACTACTACTGCTACTTCTGCTGCTACTACTGCTGCTGCTGCTACTGCTACTGCTACTGCTACTGTTACTGCTACTGCTACTGTTACTACTACTGCTACTGCTACTGCTGCTGCTACTGCTACTGCTACTACTACTACTGCTACTGCTGCTGCTACTTCTACTGCTGCTGCTGCTGCTACTGCTACTGCTACGGCTACTGCTACTACTCAGTACTACCACTATTCAGTTCATACTCAGTTACTGGGTCTGCGTGTTAATTTCCAAGAGCGTAATCTTCCCAGAAGTGTTGCATTCGCCAAACCATTATTTTCAAGCTTACGTTTCTGGTTTGTGGTGTCATTGAGAGGGTGGGGATGAGATGAAAGGGTGTCATGTTTTTAAACTAGAATAGTACCTGAATTTGATGAAAAGATAAAACAAACAAATAAATAAACTGATAGGACAATATGAACGGGGTAGGTCAGGAAACAGAAACAGAGACGTGAATTATGCAGGACGAGTACTATTACGTTTGATAACGTACCCTAATTTTTCGCTTTCCTTGTCCCAGTGCAACCAGAGTTTCCGGTGTCAATGAGCAGCCATCTAACTCTACAAACTGTAAGTAAACCACATCAAGTCAGAACAGTTCGTGCAAATGAGGAGGAGCAAGGGAAGACAGGGGAGGGGTGAGGGTGGGGAAAATGGTTTGGTCTTGAGAACCTGGGGAATGGTCGCGATGGTCCTTCAAAAACCACTGGTCTCGAAAAAATTTACAACAGCTGACGTTTCTAGCGCTAGCTTTTCGTCGTCAGAGCTGGATTCGCTCTGGCGAAGGGCTAGCACTCGAAACGTTAGCTTTTGAATCTCTTTACGGAGACTCCGGAAATTTACATTATCATAGGTGTATGTAGAAAGAAATTAATTTAACTGGAAAGTGCGCCCTTTCTACAGTTAGTAATTCTAATCTTGGTCACAAGACGAAATCGGTTGAAAACAAAAACAACTAAAAATTCAGAAAAATACCAAAAACCTCTCCTGAGGCAATCCTTAAAGCTGTAACTGCCCTACTACATCATCCTATCTCTTACAAGACCCTTATTTATCAATGTTTAAAAAGAAGTATTCCTAACTATTTTACCCGAGTGTGATCCTCATCCTTTTTTGCCGCTTCTCTTCTGTACAGTCACAGTGAGTCAAGGATTAACTGATCATTGGCAATATGATGACTGATGGAAATCGTCAAACCGTAATAGGTGGAGCCTGGACAGCCTCTTTCCCAGGGCTTTTCCCTCACATGGGGGCGCGGTCATAGTGATATGTGTATCCCTGGTGTATCCCCGTGATATGTGTATCCCCTTCTCATATTTCTTCAGTGTTTTGTGTATCCCCCGGTACTCTCCCAGGATACAGCTGAGGATAAACAAATCCCTAGTAGTTTGGGTATCCCCTCCAAAACAAATCAAGATTTCGCGAGAAATTCGTAAAAAATAAAACCTGAAGAGCGGAGATGAACATTGTAAACCATCGCATCTTATATAGACTTGACCATTAGGATGTTGCGGGAAATTCGCAAATTACCAGCGAGCGATGGATTCCGCAAAATATGGAAACCTTTTGCCAGATGTGAAAACCAGGTTTAGCCTGAAGGGTTTACGGAACAAGACAAAATGATCTTGCGAAGATTTGCCAGAAAGTTCGAGTATGACTCGGCGTTAGAATCCTTGTTTACTACCTTTCACACGTAACGCTTTTGGAGGTAAAGAGTGCAGACGCTCGAGCTTACAATTTCGTGCATATTAATGTCGCTAATTATATAAACACACAACTCACACAAACTGTGACTTAACACAGCTTTGTTCATGTTTGCCAGTTGGCTTTTTCCCTATTTGCAATGCTCGTTACCGTCGGAGATTGTGGCACGGCGCCTGTAAACACTTTTAATTACGGACTGTTCAACGTTTGAAGTGTTGTTCAGCAGCGATGTTATGCGGTTGAATGTTCCCATTTCGCTCATGTTTTGAGCGAACTTTTATTACCAGGGGATTTCTTTACGCGCAATATAAATCAACCAAACGAGACCGACTATATAACTCTAACATAAATCTACACTTCTCAGCCGTAAAATCCGCAATCCGACTCTCGCCTTTCTCGCCTCAGTCTAATGTATTTGACGCCATTTTGCGAGTAATCAGTGTCACGGGGATACACATACCACTGTGACAGCGGGGCGCCTCAACCCGGCTGAGGGAAAAGCCCTGGGAACGAGGTTTTAAGGTAACGAGGTTGGAGGCTGGAAGTTGGAGAAAAACAAGCTGAAATGAGTTATTTAATATAATAAACTCACCTTCCAAATTTAATTACTCGGTTCTTTGGGTCTAAGATGCAACTGCATTTACTAGTATTAAAATGTGCCAATATTTTCTTGCCTGACCATAAACAATTAATACAGACAATTGAGCAAACAATAATTATTGAAAGGATACACAACATTTTCAGGTAAGTTTCCATTACACTGCTCTTCAGTTTCCTGTGCTGAAAAAATAAAATTATAAAATTGACTGTGTTAGTGGTGTGATACAGTCTGTGGTTCTGTCCTCGTGTACCGGTTCATAGAGCCGATACAAAAGACCAAACAATACACAACAGCTAACCAATGACTCCTAAACAAAGAAAGAACAATGGTTATTCCCTTGTGTGCCGGTACACCAGGACAGAACCCAGTCTTGTTTCAATATTTAATAGTATTTATTTATCTATTTATTTAGTGCTAAAGTGAACTTTTCGCATAGCGATTTTTTGTACTTATATTGAGAAATTTATTGGTGACTGAAACCAAAATCAGAAAGCAGTGTAATATCATGAACTGACATCGCATGAACAGTATCTAATGTCCAATCTAAAAAGGCGTCTCGCCCATTGCCTGTCATAATATCAAGACATTACAGGATTAAAGAACTACATTAATACAAGTATTTACATGATGTCAGTACAAAGTTGAGCAGAAAATATATCTACCGACGTGTAGAATATAAATTTGACGGGTTCTAATTTTTCAGCCAATTTTACGGGTTGTTCTCGATCCACAAAAATAAAAGTCATGTTCCCACACAGGCACCGCACTTTTCAACAGTACAATGTCTCGAGGGAAATCGTATGTTGAGTTGAGCTTTGTGGACACGTTACTGATTAGTTTTGATTAGTTAAGCGAAAAGGCAATTAAATTATAAAATACCGCTTTTTGTTGCTGAAAGTACACGCAGCAAAAAGTTACTCCCTTCAGTCCAATGTTTAAAGAACTCTGGTTTTTAAATTAAACTTGCGTTACTGGGGCGACATATATTGGACGTATAAATAAGAGCTATGAATATTGATTGCAACCGGAGCTTTGTGAAATAGTCTTATCACCATGAAATAAGTACAGCGTATCGTCCGCAGCAAGTAATAAAAGTTGAAAATATTAAGTTCCCTTCCTTTTTAGGCTGGAGTTCTACCTGAATTGGACTGAAACTTTAAGGAGTTCAAAGAAGGGATTAAAATGATAAAAAAATGTTTTGAAACACCACCAGACACTTGACACCCCACAAGGGCACTCCAGGTTGCTGGGGGAACTGTTTGGTGTCCGTCTACTAATTACTCGGGCTGCTTGCGTCTCGCACGGCACCCGAGTCTAAAATTACCGACGTTCCTCTTTTTCGTCGTCGAGTATCATCCACAAAGCTCACTTCCGGCGTTTCTGCGCAAGCGCTAACTATTTTTAACAGAGTGATGCCTGTTGTCACGTATCGGAAAATGTCGATTCACCTTGTGTCTTTGAAGTCTGAACAACTAATATGTTAAGAGAAGTGTCTATACGAATGTTTGCAAGTTCAACAGCGAGAAGAAAGCTTTTAACATGAGTAAACTTAACTCCAGATGGACTGCCGTGTTTCCTCGTGTCTGCTTCAGTAGACTGCGAGTAGTCTCTAATTTTGGCGATGGATTGTGGGGCGGGCGAAAGACACGTGCGCGCGCGAAGTTGCGAGGAGACGCGACGCGAGGGGAGCGCCAAAAAATTAGAGACTACAGACAAAGGGAGTTTGACCTTTCACGGCCGAGTGATTCGGAAGTGTAAATCTCATATCAACAGCAAGAATGATGCCTGTTGTCACGTATCTCGGAAAACGTCGATTCACCTTGTGTCTTTGAAGTCTGAACAACTAATATGTTAAGAGAAGTGTCTATACGAATGTTTGCAAGTTCAACAGCGAGAAGAAAGCTTTTAACATGACCAAAATTTAACTCCAGATGGACTGCCGTGTTCCCCGTATCCGCTCCATTGAGATGTACATTTTGTTGAATAACTCAAGTACGGGATATCACACACCCCTGAGACTTTGACAGGTAGTTTATTTACTATTTTCCCACATTATCTCAATTTCTGGACTTTAATTTTTGAATGATAAGCGACTAGTTTTTACAAATGTACTAGCGTCACTTGAAACTGTCCAGAAACGTTCCTTTCTTGTGTTTCAAATGACCCTGGATTGACGTATTTGTAAACAGTTTCACTCTGCTAATTAATTTTCTACTCACATTTCACCGAGACTCCATTAACGTTTATGCGAAAATATCCTACATCATTCGATAAGCGTTTCCTTTCTCAAACAATTATCCATCCAAGCGAAAACAAGTGTGCTTAGTTTTTTTTTGGAATCAATACACTATTTTTATCACCTTGCAAAACGATAAATCTCTGTGGCCTAAAGGTCACTGTTCCTGCCTGTGACGCAGCTAACCCGGGTTCGATGTCTTTTAGTGGTATATATCACGGGCTTTATTTTTTCTTTTTCTCTTTTTCTTGTTCTTTTAGAAATATTTTTTACAAGTGTTATACTTATTGTTCTCAATGGTTGAGCTGTATTTTAGAGGAATATATGTTGATAGGGGTCTAAAGAAATAGACTCCAACACAAGCTAAACACAATGCGTCCGATGTAAGAAAGACAGACTTCCCTCTATTCTTTTGTTTAGCGCTAAGTTAGGGATACAATACTGTTTTTTGCAAGCCCGAGTTTAGGCTAATTGTAGCCTTTTGTTTCTAACTTCAAATTCCAATTTTAAACCTTCATTAAAACTTCAATATTTTCCATTTTCATCAATTTAACTAATCCTTTGAGAAAAATTATCTCTTCCCAAATATACCCAAAAATCACCAAAACATTCACAAAACATCCCACAACATAGCTTCGTGGGATGAGTGTAGGGAAAAACGAATGAGATATTAAGCCTGGTTCACACTAGCGACATGACAACATAACAACATCGACGTAACGACATAAGGAAAAAATCAGTTTTTTCTTTATGTTGTTATGTTCATGCTGTTATGTTGCTATTATGTCATTATGTCTGCATGTTCACACTGGAAACATAAAGTCCTTTCTACGTCGAGATAACGTTCATTTTACCTCGTTATCATAATGTCGTTATGTCGCTAGTGTGAACCAGGCTTTAACGTTAAATCCGTGTTAAGCGACGAAAAAGCGATGTTCAGGTGGAATACCCATTAAAGTTCTGCTGCTTGAACAGAAAATCGCAAACAATTAGTTCCCAGCAGAAAAATCAATCATCTTGAGCCGCAAAAATTTCTTCCCGCAAAACACAAAAAATCTCCAATCCGCAAAATATAACTCTCGCAAAATTTTCATGTTAGAACTTAGTTCACATTTCAATATTACGGTCAAAATACTCAGCGCGTGCCGCCTACTATTTGAGAATAGTTTTGATCAACTGCAAACGGACTGCAGTATTTGTTTCAAACCGTAGCCCGAGTGTAACCTCATTTGAAATATCGATTGTTGATTGGTTTGGATTGAAGACTTCATTCAGTGTTCACGTGCGAAGTTTGGTGCCATTTTGACCCTTCTTGTTCGTCGTTTTCTCAGTCGTTTCACATAGCACGGATTTCGTGGAATTTTTGATAAACATAAGCCTATGCTCTTGTTGAAAATAATGAGGAATTTTTGGAATGGACGTATCCAGCTTGCCCGGCGAAAATCATCCAAGAATCGTCTCCAGAATAATTTGATCAAGCGGCGCTCCCAAGAAAAATATATTCAAATCTGGCAAGCTGCTAATAGCCACCGAAAGACCTTCTTTTCAGCAGAGGGGGTTAGCGTTTCTTGTCCCGCGGGTTTTTGTCCTAGGTTTTGACAGTGCGATTTTGAACGTGAACACCGCACGAAAGCGTTCAGGCCACGTGAGAAAGATGGCAGAGTGGTTTGGGACGCTGGATTTCAATGCGGTCACCCCGGGTTCAAATCCCGCTCTAGCCACTAGCTGGTGTTGTTCTGGGTAGTCCCTGGTTCAACTCCTCGGTCATCCTTGTAAATAGCCGACTGGTTTGCCTCCGGCCAGTTGGGATTCTTATCATGTTTATTTGTTTATTTGAATTCTTTATTTCTGTATTTGCTCGGCCCCACTAGCCTTTGTGCTATAAATACTGCCGAGGGTAAATAAAGGTTATTATTATTATTATTATTATTATTATTATTATTATTATTATTATTATTATTATTATTAAACCGATCAGAAAATCATTGTTTTTGTCCATCATTCTGCTTTGTTTTCTTGTTGCGGAGGAGGACTTCGAGGCTTTTGAGCAATTACACAAGAAATGTAGCGACCTTTGCCACTTTGGTGCTAAAGTCTTTATCTTAAAATGCTCTTTTCTCTTGTAAAGAGTTGTAAACATCGTTGTAAATATGCTTTGATTTAGCCGCGTAACCCAAGCAACAGACACTGACACCAATACTGAGAATGTAACCGGTCACATTTGATACAGCGTGACACCGTTGTAACACTGTTGTTAAGTCTGCTAGTGGGACCCCAACCAATATAACTTCGCCTAGGTTCTGTCCAAGTTTGTATTCAGTTGTCACATGTGGATTTGTCCCGAAAGCACGCGAAGTTGTCCCGATAGCACATGAGTCGGGCGACTCTCCTCCTTCCTTTGGGATCTTCTTTTGTGAGCGACCACTTCTGTTTAGCGTCGATAGAAGACAAGTGCAATGCTAAAATCTGTTTTATTATTCGGGAATGCGTGCAACTCTTGTCGCGTGACCGCCAGTGGAACTGATAAGCTTTTATTTTTTAACGCATTTGGATGTATTTCATATATTTGTCTTTAGTTAGGCTTTCGAAGAAAAGACAGTTAAAGTACTGGTACTTTACTGAATAAAACATAATTATTCTGCTGAACAAAAAGCAAATAAATTTTATTAAAACGTTGAAGGTGAAAATCTCAGTAACTATAAAATAAACTAATTACAATATGGAGTATGGAAAGTGCTTTGTACGGTATTTTCACACTTTTTGTATCAGAAAACTCAGTATTTTCCATTTCTCAGGAACGCAAACCTCCGCAGTCGTACTTTTTTTTCTCCCCCGCATTCTCTTTTCTAATTTGCATAATAGACCTTATTCGCTTGTACATTTTGTTTTCCCAATACAGATCATGTGACCATACTCAAGAGAATTGGTCCTTTGTCTTGCTCATTAAAAAGAGTGCATGCAGACATATTCATGCTTGCATGCACTGTTTTTTAATGAACCAGACAAAGGATCAAATCTCCTGAGTATCGTCACATGATCTGTATTGGGAAAACAAAATGTACAAGCGAATAAGGTCTATTTTACCGTCCGTTTGCGCACTGTGGACGCAAACGTATTTCCGGTTGTCGCTTCTCCCAGCCCGATCAGTGAAACAAGTCATAACAAGCGCGGAAAAAACAGGATGTTCTCTCAGGCTATTTGTACAAGTGTTTTTAGGAAAAACGTACGAATTCTCGAAGTCTACCGAGAAGAGATACTCGTTTAGGCCAAATTCTTTGATGTGGCTCACGTCACGGCGGCCATGTTGGCGGAAAGAACAGTAGCGAAAAATTTGACCATAATTTGGCACCAACATGACCGTCTTATCACGTGAGTGCGATCAAAGTACAAGACGCCTGTTGGCGTTAACGTGGGATGCACTATTTGACGGACGGAAAGATTACTTTCCGCCGTTCGGACACAGGGAGCAGAGGAGTCCTATTTGACCGTATTTCCAGTTAAATTCACCGTACAATTGCAGCGCGAATTTGAATCACCGTACGTGATCAAACCACATACAAGCGATCGTGTCACGCTACTGTTGAAAGCCTATCCATGACAATGGCCGTCGCCCTTCGAGCGACAGGACTCCTCTGCTCCCTGTGCTTTCATAGCCTTTGATTGTAGTATTGAGACACGAATTATCCTTATAATTTTCAATCAACACGATGAAAAGCGCTATCATATATTTGTGATTTTGGTATCCCCTGGGAATACACAGTCGCGTCTTTGACCGGCTCTCAACATATTTCAATGCACTGTAAATTTCTCACAGGAACTAGATCTGAACAGTCTTGGCAAGGATTTCCATGCCTTTTTCCATGTTGCTGTGCGTCTGTTCAGTAATTTAGGGAGCTTACGCAACTACGACGGCGACGGCAACGAGAACGTCAAACAACAATAGGCTTAATCAGCAAAAACAATCGCCCTGCACGTGCGTTTTACATTTTGGGACATTTCTTCGCTGTCATCTGCAAAGCGACGACGTGAAATGACTGAATTTTCAGTTTTCACTAGAACGTGACCGCATCACAGCAAATTTTTCTTTCGTTTTCTTTACTTCAACACTGTTCATAGTTAGTAATTCGGTTCCTGGACAGTTCGCCAACAGTTTTTAAGTTAAACAAGCTGGAATAATCGCGAAAGAGTCACAAAAACGGGAAGTTTGATTTTGAAATGACGTTTTCGTTGCCATCGCCGTCGTCGTTGCGTAAGCTTCCTAATTAGATCACAGATGACGTCAAAATATGGTAAAATAAAAAAGTGGCACACGAGCCGCAGGCAAGTGTGTCACTGATGTTTTTACCTCATTTTGACTCATCTGTGATCTATTACTGAACAGACGCTCGGCAACATGGAATCTATTTGTTTTATATAATAAAAAAACAAAATGCAGGCGAAAAACTTTTTTTTTTCACATTTCTGGAAAAAAGTGGTTTCGTGATGAGGTAGTCTGTGCATCTGTCCTCCAATAGATCATAGCTAAGAATCAATCACAAAGCGCGAACTATTCACCTTATTATATAAAATATTTTTAGATCCCGTTTTTTCGTTATAAATAATTATTTCCAACACTGAAAGTACTGAAAACGGCTTCGCGAATGCAGCTTTATTTGTGTCAAAGTTTTCCTCGTCAATTCCCATACAAACGTTTTCTTGGTGACTAACAGCTAAGAACAATACAAAGCATTTGAAAATTTTCAAAAATTAGAGAAAACGTGTCGATTTAGTGGTCTACCACAGGCACACCACGTGATAGGGAAGTGTTCCCATCCGGGGAAATTTTACACACGTTTGTATGACGAAACACCTGAAAATTTCCCGACTTTGAAACTTTGCGACTTTTAAAACAGACACGACTGCAGTGTTGACGGATTTTCATTACAGGGCTCATATCAAAGTTGAAAATACAGTGGAAGGGTCTATTTTCTCGGACACGTTTTAAGTCAAACATTGCCTTCAGCATCTCAGAAAATTTCAAAAGTTTGAACATAGCAGAACATGTCAAAACTTTGTCTATCAAGTTTTAAAAGTCATAGTGAATGATGTCACGCACGTATACAAGTATTTCGCACCAGCCGTCATATGGTAATGTATGATTTGAGAATTTGGCGGGTTCTTGTGTGTACAAGCTGTAAACAAAATAATGATTTCACTCACCTAAAATATGGACAAAATCGCTGTCTTTTAAAACTTCTTTTATGCAATCTGTTCCTTCTAATTTCCCTCCGCTCTGAGCTAAAACGGCCTCATAGTTTTGGGGAGCACATGTTAAGTTTTGGGTGCGACGTAATGTCTCTTCAATGAGCCACTGAACCGAATTCTCGCCGCCGCCACAAGGAACAACAATCCATTTGCCGTTGAATCGAACAGATAATCGCATCTTTGGAAATCCTGTCGATAAAGAAAGCGTTTTCAGTGACGCCCAAGGAACAGAACTTTTTGGGGGATATGTTAATTCTCGTCAATTCCAACTCACTAAAAAGAGAAAAACAACTTTATGCATACGAGTGAGACGAACAGCTTGATTCAATCCGGTTTGCTCCAGTGACTCCATTGTCATGCCCAAACTGGTAATTGAAAACCAGACTTAAGCCCTGGTCAAACGGCGCATGATAGTCGATGATAGTTGATGATAGTCGATGATAGTTGAAGCGCGCGCTTCCGTTTGACCACCAACTATCATGCACTATCATCGACTATCATCAACTATCATTCATTTTGAGCTTGTTCAAATTCTTCATGATAGTCGATGATAGTTTTTCTCGTTTGACCACGCGTATGATAGTTCATGATAGTTTTTGGTCAGCTGTTTTCCCCGAAAATCGGCTGGCTCGTTTAAAATGGCCGCCAAAAGTTCCTCGCGAGGCTCAGCTGCAGCTTCAGAAGTACGTGTTTATATCCAAGATGATAATCATGACAACGAAAATATTGAAGACCGAGATAACATAGAGAAGATATCTTCTGAAGAAAGTGTCAACTCGCAAGAATTAGAAGAGACACCGCATCCCTCCAACAAATCGATTACTATTAAGCAAGCTGCCGCCCTCTTTCGTCGCGATAAATTCATACTTCTACAAGTTTGTCTCTCGCGAAGCCATTTTAGTGCTCACATTTTACGCGGAAAGAGCCTGGAACTAGCTGCTCGCGTGACCTTTGCTCGCGCGACTGCCGGTGAACTATCATCAACTATCATCGACTATCATGCGCCGTTTGACCAGGGCTTTAGAAAATAAACCACTCACGTTTCAAAACGTAATAACACGCCTCCGACAATCCCTTGACACACCTCCCACACACCCTTCAAAAACCCTGCGACGCGCATATTTTGAAACGACACAACGCTGGATTTCACTTGCTAGTCGTGACGGTAATGGCGTCGTTGAAAGAAGTTTGTGCAGGTGTACCTGTTGATCCTCTTCCTTCTCCACGGGATCGAGATGATTGTGTTCCATACGCGCCTGTTCGGGCAGTCAATCTTACTAACGATGAACGCAGGGTATGGAAAATTTGTTGTTGTCTTCTTTCGTAGTTCTCCTTCGAAGTTAATTTCAGTTTCCCGCCGTAATTAGGTACATAGGCCCGTTTCAAACGTCGAACTTGTCATGTGCCGAATCTAATGCAAACGAGCGAAAACTATTTTAATTACGGCGGGAAACTGAAAATAATTTCGAAGGAGAACTACGGAAGAAGACAACAACAAATTTTATAGTCGCCGTCGTCAGTTTGACTCGAAGTCCGAGGAGATTTTTCCTCTGCTCTTTTGCAGTAATGAGACGTCCCAAGCTTACCTTACAGAGTATTAAAGGTCTTTACTCACAAGACCACCATAGCGCAAGCAGGGTGCATGTTGGGCAGAGAACGCGCCCGATGCAGGACTTACTTTAAGGAGCTTGTCACCGCATGTTTTTGATATTTTCGGCATGTGCTATTTTAAAAGAAAATGAGAGGTGACTTGTTACAGGGCTGTTTGACATTCCGCAAAAATACTTTACACGACTTCAAAAAATGCCCCATAGCTAGTCTACAGTCAGTTCTTTATGTTGCAAAATATTATGGGAAAGGACAATAACTAGTCTTTTCTACTATTGTACGGATAAAGTGAGCACATTACAGCCATGAAAGGGGTGAGGTGATCAATACCACTGGGAGCTACATGTTGCTATGAAACCTTATTTCAGATGGGTGTCCTTTTGTCAGGGTGACTAAAAGGGTGCAGACATGCCCTTACAATAATGAGTTCTCACTTCATTTTTATTTCCCTTGTTTAATTTTTTTTTACGACATCATGAGAATCAAAACAGGATATTGAATTAGGTGACAATGGGGGTCAGTGAGTTGCCTTTCTAAGCTGGTCAGCCTGCATAGCGGATGCTAGAAAGGGAAAGGTGAGGGGGAAAATGGGCATGTGTGCGAAGCGTGGGGAATGCAGAGGAAGGGAAAAGGATTGGCTTTTCCCTCCCTCCTGCCACACTGTGTGCTCTCTGACCCCTTACTTTGTACCCGCACCCACTTCCCCCCCTTTCCTTTCCCTTCTTAGTGCAAGTGGGATCTCAAAGATATTATGGATTACATTCAGTTGATCTCTTTATTACACTGAGTAGATCATAAAGAAAGTGGCTTGTAGATTAAAACCCAATATTATATTCCAGTGAAAACAGTTCCCTAAAACTTTTTGCCTTTGCTTTGCAGCTGGCATTGCAGAATGCGCTGAGATATTTCCCCCACACTTGTCATCAGGTACTTGCTGCAGAGTTTGCTGATGAGTTAAGAGAATATGGCCACATCTACATGTATCGCTTTAGACCCCACATTGAAATGCGGTTAGTTACAGTAATTATATTACACTCAATCTGTCATCTACACTGTATGACAAGTATTTCCAAGATCTAGAGTCAAACATGTAACTCCTCATTATAAATTCAAGCATTTGAATGGAATCTCAAAGATTTCTATTGAAATCGATCTTTCTTTATAAGTACAAGTTACCAAAAAATTCACTGTGCACATTATAAAAAGTTTGTCTCATATTAATTTTTTTTACATTGAGAGAAATTTTGTCATTTTGTATCTTCAATATTAAATGTACTGTAGAGCTTAAAAAATTTGTTGATGTCTTTTCAGTCCTTTACATGTAGGCTTTCTTAAACTGTCACTTGTCCTGATTTGCAACCAAATTCTTCCAAAATGTTTACTGCTGTAAACCACAACAAACAAGTGGGAAACAATGAGGAGAATATACATTTTGATATGATGAGATGTGAAAAGGTTAACTTCAGTAACACAGTAGTAATGTTTGGCCTTCAGTTTAGTCTGGAACCCACTGAATTGTTTTCCACTTGGTGTTATAATACTACCAGCATTATGTTCACTGAAAGTATTAAAGGATTGACAGTTTGGCACTTGACCAGTGCACTGCTTCCAATTTATAAGAAACTTGCTTTACGCACTACTTGACAAATTATATTACAGCTGTATGTTTGAATCTGCGAATCTCATTTTACCAAAGTTGTTTTTGCTGCTTTCATTCCTTTGTACTAAAAAAAATAATATTATAGAAATAGTATTTCTTCAAAGAAAAAAATTAATAATATTCTTTGAGCGTCTCAAAACTCAAGCCTCGGACCTCAATACTCAAGTCTCAGTCTATAGCTTTAAGGATTGAGGGTATCAAGTTGAGACTGTCAACTCACTTTAGCTTGGTACTGTAAGAGGGATGTCTCAAGTCAATTATAACATCCCTACAAGGTCAGCTACATGGCCCAACAAATAGAACATTTGAAGGGCTGAGGGCATAACCAACCCAAATGACTTTTAGGGCTTTTTTTGTATACACTTTTTCTTGAAAAAGAATGGAAAATGGTCAAAAAAAATTATGGAGCAATTTTGTTCTATTGGATCAAAGGCCACATGCAAACATTCAGCTGATTTGGACCAAAAAAAAAGAAAAAAGCCCTAAAAGTCATTTGGGTTGGTTATGCCCTCAGCCCTTTATTTATAATGGTTTTATGGGAGCAGTGGGTATTTGACCCACTGAAATTCTGTCTTGAGACCCTGCCTTAAAAAGTCATCTGGAACCCTGAAATTTGAGTTGGTAAGTGTTTAAATTGTAGTGCCTATCCCATTGATGAATATCCAGCAAAAACACAGCAAGCAGCAGCCATCATGTTGATGATTATGAACAACTTGGATCCAAGAGTTGCACAAGTATGTTGATTTCTATGTTATTAAAATATTCATTATAATAATTATATATTATATGTTATTGATTGTCTCACGATGTAGTCACCTGAGATATACATGTAACATCATGACGACTCCCTCTGCAGCCTACTACTGTACAGTGTACCAATCACCTGTCCTGTTTATTGACTGTGGTCGAAATTCCATGCTTCTTGAATTTTGATTCTCTTGTCCCCACATCCCCATAAAAAAACTTGGGCTTTTCTGTTAATCTATTGACTTCCATCCATTTTGGAGGAAAATTATGTTGCTGAGTAGCAATAATTATGGTATTAATTTACAAATTAATTGTTAAGGTACATCATCAGCAACAGACTCTGCAGTGTGGAATGCAGCGATTTCTTTCTGTGTAAGACATTATCTCTACAAAATTGCAAAATTGACTTTCAGTATGTACACAACATAAATTATTTTGAAAAACCAACAACCAGCATGGCTTTTCAACTTTTTGTGCTCTGAGTGCCATTGCTTTCGTACCTGCTCATTTTTTCAAGTTTTGTCCTGAAAGTTAATTAAAATTAAGAGTTCATTTTTGACAAGAAATAAAGGCCACATTTTTTTTCTTGTATTTTTCTTGCTTTTTTATATCCACACCTAATACTGTATATTGCTCTGGTTGGAATTGTTCAATCGTCCTCACTTAGGCATGATTTGAAAGAACTCCTCCTCCCCTATACCCTTGGGTAAAAATACCTTTGTTGGTTATATTAAAACCTGTTGACATCACAAATGGCACAAGAAGCGTGGTTCCTCATGGACTGCTTGGAGTAGTTCAGGTGTCATTAGTATATGTAATAGGACTACATGTACTTGCTGTCCAATTTGGAAATAATTGGATGAAAAAAATTATGGCCTCATCCAATTTGGCTGTCGGAGGAATTTTTTGAATCCAATTATTTCCAAAATTGGACAGGCATGTAGTCCTCTTACTTATTAATTATAGCTTGTCAGATGTAATTTGGCATTGCCCAAACAAGTACTGTCCTTACCATCACTGAATAGTGTTCTTGTCTTCCTCGAGGCCAAAGTGTTCAGTGACATTTTTTAAGTTTACATGCATGAGAGGCATTTTTTCACTTTCCGTAACCCTGCGCTCATAATTCTCTTGCTTTCACTTCAAGTTGTTTTCTTGATTGTGCAAATTCACAGTCTCGCAAAATACTGTAATTTCTGCCAGAGTTCTTCAAATGACAGTCCAATGAGCACAGCATAACAGCCAAGCTTTCTGGCTCATATTCATCCCTGTCTTTTTTTCTAATTCCACGAAGAAATGGCAAAGAATTCCATCCAGCTCATTGCAAGGGATCTCTTCAAACTTTCTTTGTTCGCTACGCTGTACTTTTTTTAAAGCTGATTGGCTACTTTCCATTACCTATTGTATTTTCTTGGATTTGATTGGCTCATACAAGCTGTCCTATTTTTCTTAAATTGGACAGTTTGCCATTTTCAATAGGAAAGCCCTATCTAAAACTATCCAAATTAATCCTTAATTGGACAGTTTTTTGAAAATTAAAGGATGATAGCTATGCTGACAATGTCGGATTAACTACATGTACCAGCTATATAATTAATTGTGTTAATTAGGTTATTCAGTGGATGTTAAAATTGTATTGCAAAATACCTGATCATATTAGTTTTCAACAATGATTTTCTTCACTACTGTATCTCCAATGTGCCTGAATTTCAACTACTTCTTAGTATAGATTAATTCATAGTCATGTTTATTTCTCTATTCTAGTTCCCTCATGAACTTGTCACTTATGGAGGAAATGGCCAGGTGTTTTCAAACTGGGCTCAGGTAAGTTTTAATACACATACATGTAGCTTCTTTGATTGAAAAGTGCATTCCAGTAAGCACTCCTTTCTTGTCCCTAAAATCTGACTGTACAAGTCATCCTTGTAGTATATACTTGGTACGGACCCTGTGATTGGTCAATTTTGTGGGCTGTATTCTACAGTACGGCCCGCTTGACTTCAACTAGTTTTCTTTCCTGCTCGCCGGATTAATGTCAGAGATATAATAAATATCTTACTAACCTCGTTTTCTTGGTCTGTACTGTACTGTAAGTTACGGAGCCTTGTTTTTACCCATTAATTTATGGCCTGCACACTTTGCACTTGGGCCATAAATCAACAGTAAAAATCTTGTTCCGTAACTTACAGTACGGACCTCAAACTCGGTTTGTAAGAGGTATTTATAACTCAAAGTAGGAGCAGTCACTTGTTTGACTTTTGTTTTTCTTTTAGTTTTGGCTGGTCATGCATTACCTGTCTGAGATGACTGAAGAACAGACACTGGTAATGTGCTCTGGGCACCCACAGGGACTGTTCCCCAGCAACCCATCAGCTCCAAGGGCCATCATTTCTAATGGCATGGTCAGAATATTGTTGATTATTTTGTTATTATTCAAATTTAATTGATTTAAATAGTGAATAATATACTTTAATAGTTTTATAACAGAGCTATTAAATGAATCATAGATCTGTAAAGTTGACAAATATCCCCTTGACTGTTTAAAAGATGTTTTGTTAATTACTGTACCAAATAAAAAACAAGGCCACTAGTGGAGTGACAGTACCAGATCAAAGGGAAACAATCCCAAGTCATTCATCAACAGACTGCATTGTTCAGACAATAATATATACATATATATATATATATATATATATATATATATATATATATATATATATATATATATATATATATATATATATATATATATATAGTACAGTAAGGTAGGGAGGGAATATATAAGCAACTGATTGCCTTAATTACTTAGGATCACCAGCCTATTCCCGTTTGGATGGCATTTCATTAGGGATTTCTGAGAAATACAAACAGACAAGGTTAATTTGGGAACAGAAATCAACAACTAAGTAATTAAGTGTTTGTATTTCTCAGAAATCCCTAATGAATCGCCATCCAAACGGGAATAGGCTGGTGATCCTAAGTAATTAAGGCAATCAGTTGCTTATATATTCCCTCCCTACCTTACTGTACTTAATTAATTTCCAGGGGGATTTGGCCGTGCATCGCCGATCGACCGGGGAGTAGTGACGTGATCCTGGTTGCAGAAAATGTGTGAAATTGTCTCCTCGGACCTTACCATAAAAATAAGGCCACACTGTGTATGTGTTGTACAGTAAAAATATGTGTTCCCAGTGTGGTTGGTTCAGTGGCCTAGTGGTTAAGGCATCCGACCGGTAATCTGGAGACCCAGGTTCGATTCCTGGCTGAGCCACATTTTCACTTAATTACTTAGTTGTGTTGATTTCTGTTCCCAAATTAACCTTGTCTATATATATATATATATATATATATATATACTGTTACTTTGCCTTAAGGCCATGTTACACGAGGCAATTTTTCTTGCAACTCGCAACGCAACGATGACGAATAAAAAACCTTTCAAGTTGCAGAGGGTATGTTACACGTTGGCAACTTTTTTCACAACTTGCAACGCGTACAATAACAAACAAGATGGCGGACACCATCTTGAAATCTCGCGCTAGCGAAAGATGAGCTCTGATTGGCCCATTCTGACAAAATTTGTTGTTGCGAGTTGCAGAGGGGATGTCACACGCAAGCAACTTGTCTCGCAACGTTGCGAAAAGTAGAGGGTCGTTCTACTTTTCTCGCAACTCGCAACGCAACAATTGCAGTTGCAAAATGGGGTGTTACACGTGAATTTTTTCTCGCAACTTGCAACGCAACATTTGTTGCGTTGCGAGTTGCAAGAAAAATTGCCTCGTGTAACATGGCCTTTAGCGCTACGCGTTTCACCGCTGTTGCAGCTCTTCAGGCATAGCAAAGTGTGTTTATTGACTTATTGCGTCACAGATGTAATTGTAATTACAATTATAATGGCTATTGTAATTCTAAGCGCGCGCGAGCAATTAGCGTAATTTTAAATCATTAAGAACGGGTTTATACTTCAAAATAAAAAACCTCTCTTTGTTCTTTCTCATGCCTTCTGAGGGGCTGAGAATCTTATAAAACGGAAAGATAGTGAACAACCGATATTTATTATAAACCGACGGATTCATTCCAATACCTCCCATATACATCCAGTCATCCAAGACACACAAAAAATAACATACCATACAACCTCGCTTGGAGGATATGTATGATTGTTGAGAACCAGGACATAAGGAAACGGCGCCTTCACGATCTCAAACGAATCCTTCTGGGGAAACAATACCCAGCTGACATCATAAATTACGGTATAAACAGCCCTCAACAAAGCATCGGAAGAGTTAAGAAGGGTGAGAGAACAAGCTAGCGAAAATAACCTCCTCTGTCTGGTAACAACTTACAATCCCAACAATCCGCAAGTATTTCAGCTGGTCAGGAAAACACTTCCCATGTTGAACCAAAACTCCTCATTAAAATCCATTATGAGCAAGACTAAAGTAATTCACAGTCAGCGACAACCCAGAAACCTCAAACGGATGCTAACAAACTCCTATTTCTCCGGGCAAAAGGACACTAATCCAGAAGTTAAAATTTGTGGAACAAAACGTTGCGGAACATGCCCCTATTTGAAACAGGGTAAAGAATTCACCTTCTCCACCACGAATGAAAAATTTCGGATAAAGCACTCGATGAACTGCACCTCAACGAACTTGATTTACGTAATAACATGTGCAGGATGTGGACATAATTATATAGGAGAAACGGGTGATGTCCTGAGAAATAGTGACAGTTCATAAACAGCAAATTAGAGACCCGCACACACGTATGCTAGGAGTCAGCAAGCATATTGATGAATGTGCTGCGGGATTGACACCTCAGTTCACTATCTTTCCGTTTTATAAGATTCTCAGCCCCTCAGAAGGCATGAGAAAGAACAAAGAGAGGTTTTTTATTTTGAAGTATAAACCCGTTCTTAATGATTTAAAATTACACTAATTGCTCGCGTGCGCTTAGAATTACAATAGCCATTATAATTGTAATTACAATTACATCTGTGACGCAATAAGTCAATAAACACACTTTGCTATGCCTGAAGAGCCGCAACAGCGGTGAAACGCATAGCGCTAAAGCAAAGTAACAGAAGACTTTGGGTTTTCATTGTTTTTAGTATCATCATTCAACACAGAAGTTTACAGTTTCTTTATATATATATATATATATTTAAATACTCCGGGCTAAATTTATTATTAGTGTAAAAATAATAATGGTGATGATGATGATTATTAATAAACATATGCCTTGAGTAGTCTTTAGTGACCAGAAATTATAGATTATAGATCTTCATTTTGTAGACTACAAACTACATGTAGTCTGTGAGATGCATTTATAATGGCTTAAATATGTTATCTTTTTTCATTTCAGTTTGTAGACACATACCCTTTTTTTCTGTATAAGTGCAGATTCTTGTATTACAGTGAACATTAACCACATTTAAAAGGTAAATGTTTTTTCAGGTTATCCCAAACTATTCTTCTAAAGAACTTTACGATAAGATGTTTGCCATGGGTGTAACCATGTACGGTCAGATGACGGCGGGAAGCTACTGTTACATTGGTCCTCAGGGAATTGTCCATGGAACTACTGTAAGTTCTCTTGCTGGGGATTTTTTACCACAATTTTATTGGCTTCAATTATAAAAATAAACTAACTTTAATTAGTTCTTTTTTTCTGTCTATCTGTGCAGATTGTTGTTTTGAATGCTGGCAGAAGACAGCTGGGAGTGAATAATCTTAGGGGAAAGGTATGATGTTAGTGGCATACATGTATCAGTTTATGAAATCATAAATACATCTATTTAAGGAAAATGTTCAAAAAATTGTATTCTTTCTTTTACATACATGCAATGCACTTCATTAATTGCTAACAATAATTTATACATGTGCAACCTACAAAATGCAACTTACTGTAACAAAATGATACACAACTTACGAAAAGGAAAGACGATTAGTGGTTCCTTTTTCTTCAGGTCAGTAACTTGTCAACACGTCTTGGTGTGTAAGGTTCTATTAAAGTTGTGCAAAGTGTTATGTGACTGTATACATGTAGCTCTTAAGGTCCATCCCATCGTTGTCGAGTCAACATGTTCATAACCGTGGAGAAAATACAATTTGTACTCCTCCAGACTTCTTTCAGACTGATAATTCTGATTATTTTTGGCTGTTTAGGTGTTTGTTACATCTGGGCTTGGCGGCATGAGTGGTGCACAGGCAAAAGCTGCTGTCATTGCAGGCTGCGTAGGAGTAGTGGCTGAGGTACTGTACACTGTATGTGCACTGTAATTAATATTAACTACTCATGACATATGGTTACTCAAAGGACAATTATTTCTTTTCCAGGTCAATGAAGATGCTTTGAAGAAAAGACACGAACAAGGGTAAGTGGTTAAAGAGAGGAGGGTACTAGCTCAAGTTTAAACAACCCCAAGGAAGAAGTACACATTTTCTTATTTTCAGCATATGTTTAGCCACCTATAGTATAATTTTTTCCTTATCAATGGTTTCTTAGCTAACTTCAATCATCAGTAGGCCTTTACACCTTCTGCTCGATAAAAAGGCTTAATTCTGCTCAAAAGAATTGCCTCCAAAAAAGGCTATTCTGCTCAAGATTATGCTCCAAAAGTACTATTATGCTCGAATTATGCTTCTGTAAAAATCGATATTCCTGGGTTCAAAATACTCAAACATGATAAATAAGACATTATATCGCCCTTTCAGGGTGAGGCTAACCCAACATTATTTAATCCTTAAAACTAACATGGGTAATAACTTGTAAAAAGAGTCTGGGACAATAATGAACCATATCAGAAATGTCTTTGTCCATCCACTGTAACAGCTGCTAACTTCTACTGGTTGCGGGTTTGGTTCCGCCATCTTGTTTTGCTCGGATGCTCATGCCCAGCTCCCTCTCAGACTCGTTCCCAGGCCCCAGAATATGCAAAATGGCCAAAAATGGCCTATTCTGCTCGGATTATGCCTCAATCATATATTCTGCTCCTGATGCCCTATTATGCTCAAAATTCTGCCGGCAGAATGTGTAAAGGCCTAATCATCAGACTCCTTCCTGATGTCTAGCTGCTAGTTTATTTTAACTTTTGTAGACACACTGTTTTCAAAAACACTGGTGTTAAATCATATTTCTGAGGGATAGTTTTATACAGAGAATATTACCAAAGGGGTTGAATGTCTATTGTGAAGGCGAGGGGGGGGGGACTTCACTTTTATTACTAAGTACATATACTGTACATGTAACTAGGTTTTTGACATCAAGCTCGAAAGATAATAGGTATTTGAAACTACTGAAGCTCAGTTGCATTTTTTAATGACCAGTTTTAGTACACCAGGTTTGCATTGAAATACATAAGAGCTACAGAGTGATTACTAATTCCTTTTTGTTGTTTTACTTGTAATTGACAAGTTTGATTCTTCTGTTTGCTTCATTATTTGTAGGTGGCTGACAGAATATACCTCTGATGTGGAGATCTGCATTGAAATGATAAAGTAGTTAAACCTATTATTTCATGTCATCTGTTCAGTGAATTCTCACCCCTGGACGAGCTAGTTGCCGGTAGCCCTTAATGTTCTTAAATCATTGTCAAATCATGGCTCTCTATAAAAAGTAACTACGGTAAATGTATAATCACCACTTTTGATTGAAGATGGAAACAAGATAAGCTGAGAATATTAATGTCATATACTACCGAGTCCTGGGTATTGAGCTGAGATTGTAACCCTGGAAAGCAGTTTTGTGCTGTTACTCAGGCCTTTAGTAGGCATCCTGCCATCTGCTGAAAATGTCAGTGGTACACTTTGACATTCCTGAAACATTTCCATTTTTGTTTTGCAGTATGTTCTGTATGTAGGTGTCAGTTTATGTTATAATAGATTTTCCATTGGTTTGATAATAAACTTTATGTAAGTTGTTTAAAGTCAGTTTAGAATGGGTACTAGTAGTGTGTGAGAAATAACTTCAGTTCAGTTCAGTTTATTTTGTCATTTCAATTGTATGTATATATATAATTTATAAATATCCAAATTATGAAATTTGAAATAAAATGGCGAGGAAGCTCATAAAGAAACCACTGGGCTTATAAGCTATGAGCTCCCTCAGAATGAAACAGAATAGATAGGCAATGTTGAATGCAGGAAAAAAAAATTATGAAATTATACAGATTACAACAGTTAGAATCATCTTGAGTATTGCCTACACAAAAAACACTGGAAATCATATTTGAAGCATATTTATATATAAAAAGCAGCGACAGACAACCATAACAGCGACAGACAACCATAACTTTCTTTATGTATAAGCACTAGCTACACTGTAGTATTCTTGTGATTATATGATCATCTTATTCACAGGAAAGCCCGTCAGCTAAAGAAGCCACACAGCTTGGGATATCATGGCAATGTAGTTGACTTATGGTCAGTTGCATTAAAAAAAATTGAATCATTGTGTTTTGCACTTCATCATGTACAGTTATGTAGGCCCAATAATTATTTCTTATTAATAAGTGTTTCTGCAACACATCAAACAAGCAAAGAAGTAATAATTACTGCAAACAATCAAAAACAGTAAAAGAAAGTGTACTTTGTAGCACCAGTTATTCAGTTGGTTCTGCTTGCACACAAATGCTATTAAATAATTATAACTTTTTATTGTAAGTAGTCTAGGAATCATGTTATGTATGCTCAAAGAATTTTGTTTTCTGTACAGGGAGCATTTGGTACAAGAGTATGAAAGCACTGGTGAGCTTCTTGTGGAACTTGGCTCTGATCAGACTTCACTTCATAATCCTTTTAATGGTGGATACTATCCTGTGCAGGTCAGTTTGAAATAAAAGAAGTGACACTAGAAATTAATTAATTAATTAATTAATTATAATTAATTAACTGTTCTACACTGTTCCAGCTGACTGCTGTTGCAAAGTTATTTTGAATACTGCACACTGTATGCAGATTGGAATAATTTATTCAAATTAATATGCATGTAACCTAAATTGCTTGCCAATTATGATAAATTTAGTGGACACTGAGGGAATATAAAGTGTACAATATTAATTTTATTTTGCCAAAAAAATGGATGTCATAAATTTGGGTTACATTAGACAGCATTTTGAATGTTATTCACATTATTAACCCCACTTTGGCTTGGGTGAGAATTTTAGTACAATATGTTTTCTATTTTTTCAGGTTAAATTTGATGAAGCAAATGAAATAATGACACATGATCCTGAAAGATTCAAAGCTTTGGTTCAAGAAAGGTGAATGATATAAAAATTGAAGTATAGCCAAATCTCTAAAAATGAAGAGGTTTGTTATTGCTTCCAGTTGCTTCATGCTACAGAAACTAGGTTACCTGCTCAGGCCACTCAGCTGGGCAACTTGCAATGATGACGTCAATGAGAATGCCATGAAGCAATGGGTTTTGCCTTAACTTCTATGCCATTCCACTAATTAAATAATGTCCCGGGTTCGATTCCCGGACTCGGCCTCATAAGTGGGCTGAGTTTGTTGGTTCTCTACTCTGCTCCGAGAGGTTTTTCTCCAGGTACTCCAGTTTTCCCCTCTTGCCAAAAACCAACATTTGATTTGATTTAGCGTTGATTTGATTTAGTCTCCCCAATTAGTAGAGCATCTGTGCTCAGCTAGAAAGATTTGAGACTTAAATAAAGTTGTTGTTATTATTATTATTGTTATTGTTATTATTATTATTATTATTATTATGGTAATTAAATTGTAATACAGCACTGTACTGTTGTGATTTAATAGTCTATTATTAAAAATAATGGTAATGATGATAATCATAAGATGAAAGATGTGAAATTATCACAAATTTAAGTTACACTGCACATTATTTTGAAATTGTTTTTGTTGCTGTTGCCATCACCCTTGCTCAAGCTATCGACTACCTCTTTCCCAATATACATTTTTTTCAATTGCAGTTTGCGCCGTCAAGTTGCAGCCATCAATAAATTGACTGCCCGAGGAATGTTTTTCTGGGATTATGGGAATGCATTTCTTCTTGAGGCCAGTCGTGCAGGTACATGATTGTATGTGTAATCACAAAATTTAAATCTCTGAACACTTACCAGTGCTAAGAACCTCCAGTTAAATGCATCATACAATGATGCTATAAATGTTTTTACTGTAAGTATGTGCCTTAATTGATATATCATCACACTTTTTTTGACTGGTTATATTGCAGGAGCTGATGTGTGCAAAGAGGGTGCACCACTTGGAATATTTCGTTATCCATCATATGTGCAAGATATTATGGGGTATGTTTGAAATGTGTTCTTGTTGTGTGTTACAGATAACAAAATGTATTGGTTATTTCATTTTGAGTTGTCATGATTACATACCTGGTATGTTTGGTGGCTAACAGTGAATGCATGTACAGTGTAGACTTCCCAAGCACATGGATTATATGTTGGGCTTGGGGGCTCCAGTTCAAGGTGGGGAATTTTTAATTTTTACAAAACTACATATATAGGACTACTGCGAAAAACCACTACTGGTAATGAGATTTTTTGGTGCAATGAGAGGTTCACTTAAAGAAAATAGAAGAAAACAGGTTTGCAAGGCTCTCATTGAAGGCAGGGGACAGGGATTTTCCCCAGATATTTTGAGTTAGATACCTGTCTCTTGGCTATAGCTACTTTTTGCATGTTCACACCTACTTTAAATATTAGTGACAGCCCTGGATTTTTTACCTCTTCAGAACAATTTCCTTACAGTGGAAATTTAACAGTAGAACCAGCAGTCAGATAAGATCAGCTGCTTAAAGCTAAACATGATCCTTTTGTATTGAAACAAAACGCACTCCTATACCTAATGTACCCTACCTAAAGGTGATTTCTCAAATCCAGCTACAGCCTGACTGTAGATCATCTGCATTCTTGCTCTCTTATGATAACATAGATTTGCCCTTTTGTGTTAACAGAGATATTTTCTCAATGGGCTTTGGACCATTTAGGTTGGTTGATTGTTTCTTTTCTTATTCCTTTCATTATATTTTGTTTGTTTCGATTGTTTTTGTTTACTGTTGAACATACTGCAGTAACTTTTTCCCTTCTTCTCATTCTTGATGAAATCAGTGTCACTTGACTGTTTATGAAAATTACTTGTCTTTAGAACCCTGGGCCTAATTACTTCCAGCTGCAAAGTGTTTTGCTTCTTTTTTCTTTTTTGTTTCTTTTTTTTTTTTTTTTCATTTTTTCAGATGGGTATGCACTTCTGGTCTGGCTGCTGATCTTGAGACAACTGATGAAATCGCCAGAAAAGTATTGGAGAAAATCGTGGAGGAAGGATGTAAGCAAGTGACCCCATGAAATAATATATTTAAGAAGATTCAGTGAAAAAGATTTTCCAACCGGATACTTGGCTAATTAAAAGTAACTGTTTTTTGTTTAGCTTTATTGTGGATCCAGGACAATATAATAAAAAAGTTGTAGATTACATCTTCTTAAGCCCAGGCCAAACGGACTCGCAGGTAGACGCAAGTTGAAAACTTGGGTCTACTTGCGACTCCTTTTGGCCACGACTTGCGTGCACTTGCGTTGCGCTCACTTTGGTCGAGATGAAATTTGCATGCAAGTCGACGCAAGTTTTTCACCGTTTGGCCACCCAACCCAAGTCAACGCAAGTTGAGTGACGTCTATTCCTTTATTGTAGCAACTTATTAACCAATGAAATGTTTTTTTTTTTTTTTTTTTTTTTCTTTTTTTTATTTCTGTGTACTTGCGAGGAAACTTGCGAGTCCGTTCGGCCACCCAACGCAAGTCTCTCTGCAAGTTCAACTTGCGACTACTTGCGAGTCCGTTTGGCCTTGGCTTGAAATAATTACCTTGTTCTGTTACATTAATTTCATGTTTCTATAGCTGACGTTGAGCCGTCGTGTAAGAGCTTACAAGTACTCAAGCTGGGTAATTTATTTATATATTTATTTTTTGTAGTACCAGCGGACGTTAAAGCCCAGTACGAAGACAACGTTAAGTGGATCGAAGAAGCGCAGCAGCATCAACTGGTGAGAGCAGGCTTTCAGCTCGATGTTATGAGTGGGAAACATTTTCTTGCGTGAAATACCTGATGTGTGAATCGGTTGTGTCAAACTGGGTTTCTGGGTCAGGTCCGGTTTTTCGAAAGCCGATAAAATGCAAATCGCCATATCCATGATTGAAATTTAATCGAGATTTTGAACTCGCTCGTTGAAAGTGTTTTTATAGAAAATTTTAAGCTAATGGTAAAGAAAAGACTGAAAATTAAGCTATATAAGACAACAAACCAAAAGTAAACAGGATGAAACTAACCTTGCCTCCTTTGAAGATACATCCGATGTTCGGGATAGAAATCCGGTAACGGCAAGCCCATGAAATTTCCTGCCATTTTGAATGGGAATGGAAGTTATGGAACACATTGATCATGAGATCACGTGATCCAAATTAGCGCGAATCAACAGACTATTACGCACTAAACAGAGTCTTCTTCTTTACGCCTTCCGGACTCGCTTTCGCATGGCTTTTTTTTTTTCAACTAAATCAATTTTGCACCCCCCCCCCCCCCCCATCCTTTAAAAAAAGAAAAGAAAAAAAGCGACGACAAGAAAAACGGAAAGTTTTAGGAATAAAAAAACTTTTGGGAAAAAAAAACCAAACATTCTTGAGTCCAAACTACTTTCAGATGAAAGTGTAAAAGAATTCACTGCTGTCAAAAACAACAAAACGATGCGAATGTTTCTTCGAGGTTTCGTGGGGAGGGTGAAGAAATCAGACAAATAACACAAGTATCTCGTACTGAGTAGGCTTAGATAGATCGCTAAGCAATTTTGACATAAATGTCCGTAGATTTCTTCAGTCTTGTTTTCCGCTTCAGTTTGTTATTTTATATTTCAAAAACTTTGTTGGACACAGCGGTGACGTCATAACCAAAACAAAAATTTCTCGTCAGAGTATAAAAAATCGGTTTTGTTGCGCTGAACTCGAGTTAAATGATGCTGAATAAAACCAAGAGAAAATGAGAGACAGAGAGGGAGACGCCCAGTTTGGCCCTTGGGATATGTTAATTTCAGTTAAGTTAATATTTTTAGATGTCACAGGAACGGAAGTCTGTCCGCAAATTGGGTTGGCTGAGTGCTGAAATTAACATTTTTTATTCTTGTTTAAAGGTGGTTGGATCTCAAGCCCGCATACTGTATTCAGACCATCGTGGCCGAATTGCTATTGCAGAAGCTTTCAATAAAGCTATCAGTGAAAAGCGATTGGCGGCAAGTATTGTTTTTCAATTAGTGTTTTCAAAAGTGTATTGGGCCATGTAAAAGATGCTACCACCAAACATGAATCGACACTATGCATTCTTCGTTTTAGGCTTTGAGTACTAGTTTTATGTGTTTCATGAAAACAGAGAAGCCTGGGTCAACATGACGTTATGTTATAATTATTAGGGAGCTTTAGCAGCGAGGACGGTAGCGGCAAAGAAGAAAAACAATGGCTCTGCACGTGCATTTTGCATTTTGGTACATTTCTTTGCCGTTCTCTGCAAAACAACAACGCGAAATGACCAAATTTTAGGTTTTCTCCAGAACGTGAGCGCATGACGGTAAATTTGCATTTTTGCTTATTTTTCCTTACGTTAACTCCGTTCGTATTAATTTAGTCCCTGGATAGTTCGTCAGCATTGTCCAAGATAAACAGATTGGAATAACCGCGAAAGAGTTGCAAAATCGACAAGTTATATATTAGAAATGACGTTTTCGTTGCCGTCGCCGTCCTCGTTGCTAAAGTTCCCTATTAAGACCTTGCTACTACACTTTTATCTCCTCAGTTCACTTATAAACAAGTGGTTCTAATTTTTTTTGCATTCTAAAGTGTGTCCATTGCGAGTCAAAGTTGCTAAGAATTACTTTCCTGTGGTGGTAAGCTTTATTACGATGACCGTGGTAGTTCTGACTTTTCAGACTGGGAATAAAATCCTAAAATGTGACCACTGAAATGAAAGCTACTGAGCAGTACTTTCTTGTGATGGCATTGTATTCTTTATCAAGTAATGAAATCAGAAAGAACCAATGATGTACCAGGCTTACCTTGATCGATCAGTGATTAGTCCATTATCATTATGTAACTAAACTGTGATTTATAGTCTTCAGCGGAATTGCTGCGGAAGATATTGACTAAACCATACTTTTATTTACTTAGGGCTGTGTCGTTATCAGTCGAGACCACCACGATGTTAGTGGCACAGACAGGTAAAATGCTACAGTTTATTTATTTATTTATTTATTTATTCATTGTTACAATTCATGGCGACATTGAGAAAAATAAAACAGTATATGATAACGTAGTTACATTAAAAAAAGAAAAAACAAACAAAACCAAAGACAACATGGAAGCCCGCAAAAGAGTCAACAACAACAGCAAAAATATGACCAATACAATCTAACATAAAGTAAAAGCTAACCTTAAACTTCCTCAGATTACTTTTCAAAGGGGCTAAATTCGGGCTATTGTGAATGCTGCTAGGTAAACTACTACTCCAGTTACGTTGTCTACAATTCTATTGAAATAAGAAAATTTAAGATAATTGATCCTAACACAGTTTTTCTTCAATCTCACGCAATCGGTACCGCTGACAGTGTAACGGCCTTGCAAGGAGTAAAAATTCAAATATTTATTAGGATCTCCATTTAATTAAGTCCAGGAAAAATTAAATCATCGTAATAAGTTTTCAGACTGTTAGTCTGTGTTCGCAATCCGTAAGTTATTCATGTGTAACCTGTGTTTTTCTTCTACTTTATTAGTCCATTCCGTGAGACCTCAAACATTTACGATGGCTCTAGCTTCTGCGCAGGTCTGTAACTACCACCTGTACCATAGTGGAGTGGTTTGCTATCTAAGTAAAAAGGAGGCTAACTACTAGTTACCAAAGAAGCATGATAAAGCTGTTAAAGGTCATGGAAACTTCTGTGGAAGCAATTCCTGATTCCTGAAAAAAACAAGTCAAAAACGTTCACAGTTCTTCCTTCTTGAACACACAGGAAATGAAAATCTGTCTTCCGTGTAGTGAGAGTGTTTTCTCGTTAGGGAGGACCAAGAATCCATACGAAAACAAGTGGGACCTAATGAGCCGCTAGTTTCGCACCAATTTAACGAAGCTTACTCCACGAAAGAACTCATACAACGTAAATCTGACTGGGCTCTAAACTGTACCGACCGGTCAGTGTATGTTTAAGAAAAAGGAAATATTTTGTTTGTTTTTCTGAAGTCACCGAAACACGAGGAGACGTTATTAGTATAGGGAGGGATAATTTTAGAAGCCCAAGGAATTCGACTGCTGTGTTGAGTTCCGGCAAAAGTTTTTTGTATTTCCTGTCAAGGTAAATTTTGTGTTTTTGGTGTTCACATATTGCAGACATGGCTGTTCAGAATGTTATTGGCGATGCGTTCCGCGGAGCAACATGGGTTGCTCTTCATAATGGCGGCGGAGTTGGCTGGTAAGTTAGGATTCGTCAGTGTTCCATCAGTTTTTCGAGTCAAGATGGAAATCGTTAACATTTTACAGTTAGCTCTTCTTAACATGGACACCCGACACGGATCGGCTCTATATGTCCAACTTGGAATGGTGCATAAAAATAGAGTTCAATTCCCAGAGGTTTAGTTTGGGACACCTACATGGCCGCCGTTTCTTCTTTTTGGGACACCAACATGGCCGCCATGACGTCATGTGAAAACTCTCTTGTGGCGCATGTCCCCAGCACAAACGCTGCCAACATTGTTGGCCAACACAATCCAACACTGTTGGGCCAACATGTTGGGTGCGTTTGATATCCGTTTTAGGTGTTGTTGGGATTTGATACATCAACAATCCAACAACTGCCAACCCGGTGTTGGATTGTTGGATGTTGTTAGCCAACAATGTTCAGAACGTGTGCACTGGTATTTAAATTACTAAGAGGTGAAATGCAAATTGGATTACCATTAACATGTGCCCGCTTTAAGCCCCCGTTTACGTATCCGTTTTTGATCATTTTTAAAAACGAATAAAAACGGGGTTTCCGTGGAAAAACGATTACAATTGTAGCTGTTTGATCATTGTCAATGGCTTATGAGTGGACAGCGAAACAAACGAATTAGAAGTTTCCTTCAGAGTCGAGGAAGTTTTGTCTAGTTTTGCCCGCGTGTCTAAAAAGTTGTACGAGACTTTTCAAACACTGTACATTATTTGCAGTAATTTTCCCTTCCACCATGTCAATATCAAAGTTTTTTTATCTATTTTTCAGGGGTGAAGTTGTCAATGGAGGCTTTGGTCTCGTGTTAGATGGATCTCAAGTGAGTTTTGAAGTTCCTGCCAAATGTTTAACAACTCTGCGTTTAACCAATTGCGCGACATAAATCTCGCACCTTTTGTGTGGTATTTCGAGCAAGGCCTTGACGAAAGTAACAAATCAGAAAAGAGTTTTCGGATATTTATGAGTGAACAGTAGAATGTTTTTATTGTTATTTTTGTTTCCATTTATTTCGCAGGAAGCTGGTAACAGAGCTCGATTGATGCTCTCTTGGGATGTTAATAATGGGGTAAGAATAGCAAATTTTAGAGACACGTTGAATGCAGTACGTAGCTGTTTTGGGACAAGACAAAGTAACGACGCATGCGCTTATAATAAGTGACATTTAAGGGGTTTTGTTTTGGAAATGTGTAGCGAAGTGGGGGATTGGGGAGAGGGAGCCTTCTGCCTGTGGTTCTTCTCGTGATTTACCGTCTGAAGAACATAGCCTATTTCCTTTGTTGCACGCGACGCGAGGGGAACTCCCATCGTCTCGCGTCTCCTCGCAATTCCGCGCGCGCGAGTATTTCGCCCGCCCCACAGTCCATCGCCGAAATTAGAGACTACCCGCAGTCTAGAGAAACGCAAGCGTTTATACCGGTTTGCTTCCACAACTCACCACTTCCGCTTCTCCCAAAATACACTTTGTTTGCCCCCCCCCCCCCCCAAAATTTTGCATGAGCATTGTTTTCGATTTCTCTTGGGACTTACAATCGTCACGAGAGAAATTGAAAACAATGCTTACGTGAAATTTGGGGGGTGGGGGGAGGACACGAAGGTTTTATGGGAGAGGTGGAAGTGGTGAATGAAGTTTTTATTAGATCGCGTTCAAGAATATTTGATTGTTTTTACTCCAGGTTGCTCGTCGTTCATGGACAGGTAACATCCATGCCAAAAACGCCATCTGTAAAGCCATGGAAGAGAATCCATTGCTGAAAGTAACAATCCCTTCTCATGTTGAGGACCTGACCTTGTTCGACAAAGCTCTCAAGCCGTGAACATGAGGACAGTTCTGTTACGTTACTAGGAAGGAATTTGCGCAGACAACCATGGGAAGACTTCGTTTGCTCAGAACAAACCTTTTGAAACGTTTTTAATAGTAAATTTCTATAATCGGAAGGTTTATCGTCCACGCGTTCACACGCAAAGAACTATTGGCTTGACGCATTCTTGACTTTGGCTGGCTTTTACTGACTTGTGAGGGGGGGGGGGGGGGGGGGGCGTGAGCGCTTTTACTGGGGAAAAAACAAGAAAGTCAAGTTAACTTGCGAAGGTGCATGTCAGCTATACGTGAAACGGTTATTAACTTGGTTCTTAGCTTGTGTTGTTATGATTTTGAGGCAGGCAAAAGTTTTAACTCAGTTATACACGTAACTTATTAATGCACTTCGCCTTTCGAATTCACCGACGTGACAAAAACTGGTCGTTCCGCAAAGAATTATAAAATAGAGCAACTGACATCAAGAGATAATGCTAACAACAAACGGCAAGGAAAATAATCGACTTGTATGTTTATTGTCGTCTTTGTTAAGGAAAAATATCCTTATTATATTATTTGCTCTCTTACATTTGATTCACAGCTAAAACCATAGAAATCCAACCGTAATTTAATTTGGTGTGTAGATTTCCCTTCATAACAAATGCAAAGACAGTAATTCAACAAAATTGAATATTTTTAATAATTGTACTGTGGTTTTGTTTTAATTATCTGTGCAATTGTTATGAATGGGAAACGAGATGGCCCGGATTCCCAAGTTTTCCACGACTACAAATAACTTATCACTGAATTAATTTTGACTAGACTTCTTTCTTTTAAATTTGGGAAACAGATTAACTCGCCATTTTAGTTTTAATTGTCGAAAGCGTTACGTATAATGTCTGGACATTTTGCAGAGTTCGATTGATTGCATTTTTAAAGGGAGGTTGTAGTTCAAATTGTTTGAAAATTTCGGCGAGTTCTACTAATCTCGTTTTTCAAAGAACTGTTGTAATTCAAATAAAGAAAAACGATTAACTCAGTAAAAAAAATCTTTGATTTTGTCTGCGAAAGTTTAGAAAATTGCGCAAGTTTGTAAAAGGAAAAATGTATATGAATAAAGATATCAGTACGATCTAAAGACGAGCAAAAATAATAATTAGATAGGATCGAAATATATTTAACAATTATATATTCAACATATAGCACTACGTGAAAGAAGACATCAATCACTTTATCCTTCTGTTTACATTCTCTAAATAATGAACGAGTAATTTAAACCCGCTGTTTGATCTTGCCCCGGGCAATTACCTTTTTTGGCTGCATGTGGATAAAACCCGTCATTATTCGAAGAGGCGCATTGTATTCTTTTTAATTTCTAACTTTCAGGATGCCACAACTGATGGAAATAAATGACACTTCTATCTAAACATCAAGCTCCATTGTTAGTAACTGCTGATATTCAATATGATTATCAGCAGATTTATCATCTCTTTCCTCCCTTTGGGTGTGATTTATGGTTTTTGCACAGGGCCAAAATGACTTTTAAATAATTACTTTTTAAGACAGTTTGCGACTCGGTTTGTCATCGGATCTCTACCATTCCGTCACCTATACGTAACGAACAAACCGAATCACTGCTCCATTAACGTAAAACTGGAGGGAAAGATGGCTGCAATTCCACAGCGAAATAAGATCGTAACGCACGACGAAATTCCCAGCGAGCTCAAGATTGTCGACACGAATCCCAAAGGTGATACAACCTGCCAAACCCAAACTGAATCTTTAAGTACCTTCATGGAAGCCACTTCTTTGCATGGTGCTAGATTTGTAGGCAGTGGAAGCGTTTTTAGACGATTGCTGTGGTCTGTGGCTCTCATCTCATCCTTCGCTTTCTGTATCTATCAAGTTTATAAGACAGTGGATGCATATTATAATCGGCCATTCAACACGAAAATAACAACGAAAACAGCGAACAAGAATCACCTGCCATTTCCAGCCGTAACAATCTGCAATTATAATTCCTTTAACCGGCGAAGATACAAGAACGCAATGAGAAACAGCCAAGACGCCGAGCAAGATCTCAATTTTATAACAGAAATGATGGCAGGATCAAAAGCAGCTTTCACCAACGAGTCCAGAAAACAACACCCTCACTTATTTTCGCGCAAATATGGCGATGTTCAAGTAAAGGACCACTATCTCGCAGTATACAGTCACCGAATCGAAGACATGCTTCTTCCAAGTCCCACTTTTGAATCTTGTGATATCAATGGCATTGTCTGTGACTCCAAGAACTTTACATCGTTCATAAGCAGTGTATTTGGCCACTGCCACACTTTCAATTCCGGACATGATCAGTACCCGATAGTGAGCGCCACTATGGCTGGACACTTGAACGGGTTGAAACTGTTGTTGAATATAGAGAGAGACAGTTATCTCGACAATACAGTCAACCCACTTGCCGGGCTTAAAGTTTTGGTGCACGATCAAAAAACCTTTCCTTTCATGGAACAATTTGGTTTTGCTGTCCAGCCTGGAGTTCGTACTCTCTGTGCAATAAAAAGGAAGAAGGTTTGACAAAACATGAATCAGCCTTGGGTTGGGTTCCTGAACTTGGGTAACTACAGGAGGGAATCAATTATTTTCATGCACTCCAGTCAGTTAATCTCAAATAGTTCTTTTATACTTTTTTATACAATGAAATATTTTAATGATGACGTTAGATGACGTCTTATTCGACAAAAGTCCGCCATGTTTATTTTCTTGATTTTTTTTTTATGTTGCGCATGCGCAATAAAATACCTTCAAAATGTTTTCATTCTCGTCCCTCGAGTCTTCGCTACGTACTGCCGCAAGCTTGACGAAACGAGCGACTCTCGAAAGATCGAATAGGTTTACGATTCTGATTGGATTTTTCAAACAATTCAAATAAACGGAAGTAAAACAGAACTCTTACACGGCGCTGACCCCTAAGCATGCGCAGTCCAAACGAAGAGTCCTATATTTTCGGCTTCCAAATCGGAACTTTCCAGGGTCGCTCGTTTTCACGACCCCTGTTCAAGGGGAACGAAGACTCTGGGTACGAGGTTTTTAGTCAAACTTCAGATTAACCCAGAAAGTTCAATTCTCAATAATTTTAAGGATTTAAACGTTTCAATTTTGTTAGAGTATATTCTTATTCTTAGGCCGGCGAAGACCTATGTACTGACAAGCATGGATTACTAATCTCGTGCCATTTGAATAACAATAAATAGTTACAGCTACTTCTGCCACCACACACTACTATGATGATGATGATGATGATGATGATGATGATGATGATGATGATGATGATGATGATGATGATGATGATGATGATGATGATGATGATGATGATGATACAGTGTACATTCTATGAAGGGTCCAGTGTATTCATTACGTAGGAAAAATGAATTTCCCTCTAGCGCCCTAAGGTCATCGTTTGGACTCGACCACCACCCTCACCACCAACCAACAACAACAACAACAACAACAATAATAATAATGATGACATTGATCATGATAATTACAACTATGGCAATTACACTATTCAAAATTATACATATTTAATTATCTATTAATCAGATCAAAAAATCTTGTAACCATAGCTGCTCTTCAAACAACGAATGCAACGTTTTAATTCTCATAGCATCGGTACATAATATACCTGAAAGGTCATAAATATGACGATCTATTTTCACAGATAATAAACTTGGAGAGTCCATATTCGGCCAACTGCACTAGAAGAAGCCTGAAAATTCTCAGAAACACTTCATACATGTACTCGAAGCCAGCGTGTTTGCTGCAGTGTTTGAGTCAGTTTGTTATCAAGAAGTGTGGTTGCCGCCCAATGGAATATAAAGGTAAATGGATGAAACAAAGAATGAGACAAGCTGTGTCCAAAGGCCATGTTTTTCCGATTGGAAAGAATTGGGAAGGAGTTGCTCGCCAACTTTTAACCACGCTGGCCTTAGCCGCGTCTCTTGCAGTAGCTCATTCAGAGAACTTAGCTAAAAAGTATTTCTAAGTTATGTTTTAACATCCCACAGCTAGTAAATTCTGTAATTGTCAACATATTTAATTTTTCAGATCTAAAGTTTCCACTTTGCGCTCCAAGTGACACGGTGCTCTGCATGTTTCCAGCGTATGGTGAGTGGTGATTTACAGTTTGCTTATAGCTACGCACCCTCACACAGTAATAGACCATTTTACAGTTCTTTGCTCAGTACCCTGGCCTTTGATTGGAATGCGAGGCTAGGGGTGACCTTGTTTTGATACAAACCTACCTGCTTTTCTTATGGAAATTATGCTGATTAAACACTAGTTAGCATAAGAAAAACATGATTTACATAAGAAAACTAGTTGGTTTTTATCAAAACAAGGTCACCCCCAGCCACGCTTTCACCGGCAACTGTAAAATGGTCTATTCAAACGATCGCCTTAGTAGCTCTCAGTGAGCGTTCAACAGGAATGAAAGGTATTGTCATATGGGAAACCCTAACCTCAATCATTCAATATTTTTTAAAACGTTCTTCGCTTGTTTGGAGTCAGTCATTCCAACAGCCTTTTAAGGAGCCAAGCTTCCATGCATGTATGCATGCATACATGATCATTCATGCATGCATCCATCCATCCACACATTCATAACTGAATTTGAATAATAACAATACAGTGTCAATCTCCAGTGGTAGGCAAGTAACGCCCGATTCAGACGCCGGTCTTCTTACCGACCCAAATTAACAAAATTACGCCTGTTGATTCAGACGTCGAACTTAATTTGCCGTTCCACAGGCGTTCCTACAGTTCCAGCTCCAGTTTCAGTTCTGAGTAAAACTGCTTGAATTATATACGATATAATAATTTATGCATTAGGCTCGACACATGAAAAGTTCGGCGTCTGAATCAAAGTCGTTCCAAAGTCGAAATTTCCGACTCACCCAGGCGAAAAGAACGGCAGAGCCGTTCCAAATTGAAAAAGCCGTACTTATATTGATTCAGACGCCAAACTTTTAATTTACTTAATTGAATGCATTAGGTTCGGCTCATGAAAATTACGGCCTCTGCATCGGCCTAACTTCCTCCTCTCATTGATCTTTCCGTCAATAAATTAGGAATCGAATAAAGATGTTGCAACGTATTCAGCAGTCATAATA
>JAEMWC010000139.1:347500-350000 GCA_016490735.1 Pachyseris speciosa | reverse complement strand
GCTAAATTTTACGTTCTATTTTCTAGGCCAAAAAATTACAAATCTAAATATTAATGTAAGAATGGATAGATGTACAGTAAAGCGTTGGAAGCTGTTCAATAAATTCCCAATTCGGCTGCGCCTCTTGATAAAACCCTCCAGCTCATTTATTAAACATTACTTTATATAGTGAGAGAGTCTCATTTTAAAACAAAAACAAATGAACCCAAATTCCTTTTCAAAGAGCAACGAAAACCAGAAAAAAAATGATATGAAAACGGCCAAGTTCATCTGCACTTTATGGGTGATTATGATCTCGGCATTTTTCCGGCCATGATATTAACCTTAGGTTCAGTTTGAAGTTTTAATTAATTCTGAGTCCTTCATTGATAATTCAATGACAAATTTAAAAAAAGTGATAATTAGAATTTCATTTATACTGAGACTTCAGCATAAAATACTTTTTTAAGGGGCAGGGGTTTTTTTCTTAGTGCTGATACGGACAATCATGATCAGCTATGAATGTGTTTCGGTGTCGAGAATCCGAGGCCCTCAGGCAATGAAAATCGTAAAAACACTTATAACTGAGCCCAAAGATAAGAGATTAAAACTTACAGGTGGGATTGATATTCTATAGGGCAGATAATTGTAGCGTTTGTTTTTATGCCACCGTGAAGACCCGAAAGGCAAATAAATTGTCCTGTTAAAGAAATAATGAAGATTGGAGTAGAACATGAAAACTAAATGACAAAACTAAAGCACTTTTCTTTTGTTTTTACTCCTTTACTTTGGAGTTCTTTTCTCTCTTTCTCTTTTGTTTTGAAAATTTGATTTTGAGAATGATTTTTCACCATTCCCGGGGACTCCATCTTATCATTAATTGAAGGAAACACATGAATAATTAACTACTTTATGAACTGAAATTGTTATATTTCCGAGATGATTTCCATGACAATATGCCTTTCTGATAAGTTATCCTTAGTATGAAATTGCACATTACCGATAGGTTACTGGGTCTTCAAATCAAACTGAACCTGTGAACGTCAAGGTACCTTTCAAAAAGTGGATACTAAAATTTGTCTTCACAAGACAGTGTAAAATGTTAAATTTTTAGGCCAATGAGGAGCTCAAAACAGCAAGCTTTTGAGATGCAAGAAATGAGGAATGACACGCTTCCTGCAAACGATAAAAACAGCAACTACGGAAATGAAGCATTTCAACATTTCGTACAGAATACAAGTCTACACGGAGCCAGGTATTTGTACGCCGAAAACATCTTCAGGAGATTGTTTTGGGGCCTGGTCCTTACTGCGTCCTTCTCGTTCTGCATTTTTCAAATTTTCAAATCTATCGATGCATTTAACGATTGGCCATTCATCACGAAAATTTCAACCGAAACCAGTGAAGAAGAGACCGAGTTTAACTTTCCTGCTATAACACTGTGCAATCTTAACGTCTTCAACAAAAGAAGATATAGAGACGCCTTCAAGGCTATATACAATGAAACGGAGATAGAGGAAAAAATTAAAGACTTTGCTGTTTTGTCAACAAGAGCGGCGGATGAAATGCTAACCATCAAAAGACGTAGTCCAGAGCTTTTTCGGCGATTATCGAGTTCCAAAGAAATACTCCGTGTACAAGGGAATCTAAGCCATCAGATCGAGGAAATGCTTCTCCCAAATAGCCGTCACTTTTTTTCCTGTTCAATAAATGGAAAACAGTGCACCGAGACGAACTTCACCAAGCACATGAGCTCTATCTATGGACAGTGTTACACGTTTAATTCTGCAGAGAGCGGTGAAACTCCGCTACACGCCACAATGGCGGGCCAAAACAGTGGATTGAAGCTTTATCTTAACATAGAAAGAAATAGTTACATTGCATTCATGTTGCGTCCATGGGTGGGGATGGCAATGATTGTTCATGATCAGAAAAGTTTCCCTTTCATGGAGGAGCATGGCATGATTATACAACCGGGAATTTCCACTCTTTGTGCCATAAAAAGAAAAAAGGTTGGTCTGGAAAACTAACATATGGTAGACTGCAAAACAGTCGCTTTTTATTTTCGTTTTACGAATGCGCGAATTCTCGCCTCACACGCCCGCAGGGTGTCTCTCCCCAGTTCACCCTCGCTTCAGACCTTTCGCAGTCTAAACATATGGTTATAGTCCGTTTGTTTGATGGTTCATGGTTCATTTATTTCACACTATTTACATAAAATTAACGTAGAAAGAAAAGTATAGTCACAACAGATGATTACAAGATAAAATAATTACAGTACGGGTTATGAAATGTGTGTGGTGGTCAAAGTAGAGAAGGCTTTCTAGTTGACCACCACCTGCTTTTAAGTAAACGAAGGAATGACACTGAGCTTTACTGGGATATAGTAGGAAATGTTTGTAGAGCCTAGGACTAATGTACAGGAGAAAATTACATGTATTCCACATGTATTCCATCCTTCGTGCATGCTACCATACCTGCGTTATTTTAGATTAGAATATCAACTGGTAGTTTTTCTCAA
>JAEMWC010000139.1:295000-342500 GCA_016490735.1 Pachyseris speciosa | reverse complement strand
TAAAAATATAATCAAGACTATAAAATTCTGTATAGAATATTTACCCTGTAGCCCGATTGTCATCGAGGGAGGCGGCAGGTTGTTTTTAAGTTTTCTTAGGTTAGTTGGCTTTTGGCCTCTATAGAACCTGTTTCGAAACCAGGGAGCGGGCAGAAAGGTGAAAACGCAGAGAACAACATCACTTCGTTCTAGAAAAAAAGCCTGTAAATCAGGAGGTTAGGTAAGGCAAAAAAGTACGTTTTCAGTGTAGATACATATTGTGGTTTTAATATGGTTTTTGTTTTAAAACCAGTTTAATTTTATTTTCCATTGTTCTGACTAGCTTATGGTTATGAATATAGTTAAGACGTAGGAAAGCAAAACAATTAAATTAAAAGACAAATCAGTTAAACACAGCGCATTCGTAGTTTATACAGCTGGGGAAAACGGAGTTGGGTTATTAAGTGAGGGCCGGAGAGGGCTATTTCTGTTCGTAGAAATAAGGTAGATCAATTTTGCGGTTTTTAATTGTTAATTATCTTTTTGGACGCAGAAAAAACATCATTTCCTTGAATATCTACTTTGAAGATCTCAGTTACGTGATCATTAAACAAACGCCCGTGTATGAAATGTGGACACTAATCGGTAAGTGCCACCCTAGTTTGTTTTTGGAACTGAAAAACGAAAAACATTTGTATACATAAAATGAAACATTAAGAGACATGGTAATGATATCCAAACTAGAGAAGTAAAAAGCTACGAGTCGTCTCAAGGGTAAGATAACCAAAATCTTCCGAACAGTCACGAAGATGGCCAGTCCTTCCAATGTTTAGTGAACGGTGAACTCATGTTTGATAAGTTCCCGTTATACGGTATACGGAATACGGAAACAAAGGACACTATGACGATGGCGAAAATAAAGGAAGAGAAACCAAGCCGTGTGAAGATCAAGGACTTAACATATCGATAAGATGGTAGCGGTTGTAACTCACCCCTCTCCCCCCCTCCCCCCCTCCCCCCCCATTCACCCAGCAATTCAGTTCTAACATATCCAAGTTGCACAGGATTTTGTTTTAACCTGAATCATTTCACCAATTTTTTTCAGATTCATTTTGTCAAGTCACTCAGTTCAAAATTTACAGTCATCTGTTAACGTTCTTACCTTTACTTCACTATGAACACCTGTGAGTTCGTCTATTTTCATCCTGCATAGCCAGCGAAGCAGTTGATTCCTTGCCAAACGCTGTGCGGGGAGATCGAGCAAGCGAACGCGCGAACGAGCTAAAAAATTGGGAAGAAGCGAGGAGGGGTTGGGGGGGGGGGGGGGGAGGGGGCGGCGAAGGAATCCCATTTTTTTGCTCACTCCATTGTCACGCTCGTTCGCCCGCTCGCTTGCTTGATCTACCCGCGCAGCGTTTGGCAAGGAATCGATTGTTTCGCAGGCTGCATCCTGCAAGGAGCACACTTTCTAATTGTTTACCATTTCTTTAAGGAAACCTGGGCGGTATGTTTGGCCTCTTCTTGGGGATGAGTTTGCTGACTATTCTGGAGTTGCTCGACTTCGTCTTTAGAAGAATTTTGTACTTCTTGATAGGCTTAGTGACTGGACAACGAAGATCAATGACTGTCCATGCAGAGAGCTAAATAACTGTTAAGAACTTTAATTTTTCCATACAACAACAGAACATGTATATATAGCATATGAGAAATCGTGATTTTCAGTTATCAATAGAAGAGTTTGAACTGTTCTTCGAAAACGCCCATCCGGCAGTTAAAATCTACTGTGGTGTTGTGGTATTGCGTAGTGACCACTGCATCTGGACTCTTGACTGAAGCCGCAAGAACGTTATCCATAGCAAACACGTAACTCAACTCTTCGCAAATTGTGTGCGTCAAATTCGCGATCTTGAGCGATGTTTGCATAATGAAGGATTTCCTGTGCGTTCTTCCCTAGCTTGTGAATGTGCCTGTATAAGAGCTGTGCATAGAAGGAGGTGTAGTTGATATTTCACAAAGATGCTTAACAGTTGACGTGTGTGCTTTGACAGTGCCGATAGCGATATACCAAACCAGATAAGTGTTCAGGTGACTCGAAATGGTTTCGTTATTTTTAAACACCAGATCTTTGATGGATCGATACTCTTACAATTTTCTGTTTGTTTTCTTGAACATGGTATCAAAACATTTCCCAATTCTTTTGCAACAAGTTGTGATCAATTTTTTTACATATAAGGTTACCATAGCAACAGTACAGCCTCTTTAAAACACATAAACCAAGAAAGCAAGGCTGAATTAACGGTTTCCAATATATTTCCCTGACCCTTAATTCAGCCTTGCTTTCTGGGTTTATTTGTTCCACAATTTGCTGCTGATCAGATCCTTTACTATCCTTGATTTTGGCTAAAATAAGGAAACCATTTTGAGCCATCTTTAACGGCGTTTTTTTTTTAATCATTTGCGTAACTGCTGTTGTTTGCAACAACCAGTAACCAGTTATAGGCTGGCTATTCACTCAAGAGCAAGTAATTGATAGCCAATAGTTTTGTCACGGTATGGTTCTGATCACCAAGACGCTGTGCTTTTCTTAATTAATTTCGCACCAGCCAATACACTAGAATCGCTGAGTCCAGCTGGAAAGAGAAAGAGTTGTTAACTCAAGATCCGGGAGAGGGGGGGGGGGGGTACTCCCACATATGGGTTATATAGGTATATGCCGCGGGATAGGGTATGGTTTTTGAGGTTCTCGATCCTTAAATAGGGTATCATTTTTGCCCATGTTGGCACAGTGTTCCCGGTGTGATCCTTAGATAGGGTACCTAAATTGTATCAGCCAAAATAGCAGAGCGTAAATACCAAGCTAAACGAAATTTTGTGTTTTTCCGTGGCGGTTAGTCGTCGTTTGGATCGTCCCCCATTAGCGTGCGAACACTGACAGTTTTCCGGCTTTTGTTTCACGTCGGTTCTTTGCGGTTGTTTTCAGGTTTGGGCCTTCAATATAAGGCATCCATTGTTGTTTGCTTCACCCTTAAATAGGATCAGGATTTAAGACCCTTCGCGGCACACACCTATCAGAAATTTATGGGAGTACACCCCACCCCCGCCCCCAGGGCTCAAGATTTGCGTTTCACTGCCTTATTTCTTTGAATTAAACGTACTGCGTATTAAATAAAACAATGCAGATTGAAGACAACAGTGACCTCATAAAGTTCATTCTTCCCAACCCCACCCTGTTCTCTTCTCCAATTTGCAGTTGGCGCGTGCCTTAATGAGCTAAGAAAAAAATACGACCTCAGTTCACAGCCTTGGGAATGATATTTCATTAATAATATCATTGTCATATCAACACCATGCATACTTTTATTCTTGATCGTTAACCTGAAACACTGTGAGCATAAAAGCATTCATAAAGAACTTGAAAGTTTTTGAAGTCAGTATTTTATATTAGGCTTCCATGCAAATCACTTGAGATGCCACTTAAAGCCTTGTCTGACTCCTATCTTAAACTGCTGCAAAACAAAAACCAACAATCAGTATCCCTTTTTTTCTAACATTTCGAAATTTGTCTCCTGGATTGATAAATTCTTTGCACTTAGACGTCTCTAACAAAATAAAAGTTCAGTCAAGATTAATATCAGTTCTAAAATTTACATTTAGAATATTCATGCTATAAAAAGAAACGTCTTGATCATTCTGAGCTTTTCACAATTGCGATGACGTCAAAGATGAATATCGGCCTACATTAGAATATCGTGGGGGACGTTTTAGCTAACTATAGGTCATGCCTGATGACAGCAGTTTTTAAGCTAAACTTCTAGGCGGTATATAGCGAGGAGGAATTCAGTATTCAGTATTTAGTTTTGTTTTTGCGATTAGGATTGTCTTCAATAATCTAGTATTAGTACTAAACACGCGCCGTCGCAAATGCGGGTACGACAAAATAACATATTATGATAAGCTCATCTTCTTCTGTATCGACGGTCATCAAGCTGCGGTACATGGCTTATTAAATTAAACTTTGAATCGAAACTTGAAAATTGTAGACGACACGTTAAAAAAAGCAGGAGCTCATCACTCCTGAAAAGATCTGAAAAAGCAATTTAAAGATTTATAGAAAAAAGAGTAGGCGTTTTGCATATTTGGATGCCTACAAACCGTTTAGAAGAAGAGGAAGAGTGTTTGCAGTGCACAATTGTAGCAACAAACTTGTTTTGATCGAGTAGTGTGGCCATATTAAAACTTCAGTATTTACGTGCGTGGGTGGTATCGTAAGATCAGTACAAGCACACTTGGTCAGGAATATAGACTACTTGAAACCAGCTAATTAAAGAGTAACGTAAAGAAGGGTAAGGGCATATTACTCCACAGTTTCTAACATACGTAAGTATTTTTGGTTGCATGAAACGAAAACCTGAAATAGCTTTTTCTTCTTTACGTCATTCTACCCCGGGCCGGCCCAATCAGTTTGAAGGTAAAAGGAATTTGTTTGATATCGGGGTGTTTTACGCTACCTGCTACAAAGCTGCATGGGTGGTTGCAATCTTCGATCCAGTGTTTGAAGCTGTAGTTGAAATTGTTTGGTTACTGAAGAAGGTAAGCGTTCATCACTGTTTACTGATTACTTCCTTGAAGTTATTTAGTTTAGCAGTGCGTCTGTTCCTAGATATCATGGTGCGTTCACGGCTCTTGATACTATGACACCGCACTGATGATTGTCTAGTAATTACAGCTTTAAGATTGTTTTACCACAGATATACTTGGAATTGATGACATATAATCAAACCAAACTGTGGATTCAGCTAAAAGCTCTACTCGAAAGGGCAGCAAAGAATTCACTAAGTCTTGGGTTGCAGCTACTAGTTCGAAACTGTCAACGCGGCTTTTAAGGTTATGACTAAGAAACAACATTCTCGAAGGGAAACTATAATCATAGCTACAGTGATCACTGACAATTCCGTTTTTGGCGCGGCCGTTTTCCTTCAAGACAAAGTAGAGCTCCTGAAAACCCAACGTCTTTTCTTGAGAATTTTATGGAAATAGCGCTAACTCAGTTTTGAAAAGTGTCTCATGATTTTGAGTAAAAAAACGTTCGCCAGCAACATTCTGGTATCTTATATCAGTCTACATTTATTTACGTTAAGGTTGGTCCATCGGTGATGCAAACAGTAAGTAACTATATGTCCTATACAGGACTTTTACAAGCGATACCGAGGAAGGCTAACCTTTAACTGAGCCTTATCAGATTGTCACAATCCGATATTTGAAAAAATTCATGTTTACGCATTCCTTTGCTTTCTTTTTAGGGATATAGAAATGCGTTTAGAAATCCTTTGGTCATAACTGAAAAGAACTCATTGTTAGTTGTGGCTACGACGGACTTGCGCAGCTTACTTTTTCTCCCTTAGTCAATGTCATTTATTTTCATAAATAAATGATTTTATTCAGTAATCATGCCATTACCATGAGATTACGTAGGAGAAACTGACGGAGTCGATCAATTATTCTTTCTTAAGCCGTTTTCGTGCGTTACTTTAAGCCCCAGTGTTGATGAGTTTGGTCTTTCCCATTCCAGTAGTCTTTGAAAGGGAAAACGAGGGTACTGAACTCGTCAAGGGAAGCGAGCCGTGTAGACGTACGCGAAATACTGCGAGGAAAAGAAAGGATAATATCAAAGCTTTCCTGCCCATTGCTAGGATTGATATTCTCTTACTAGTAGTATTAGGTTCCTGTATGGTGCATATATGGAGATTAATCTTGTTGCAATAATAGGTTTTAAAATGCTCTCAATAGCACATCTTAAACGTGATTGACACAAATTTACTTAGTCGTGTATCGTTCATATTCCAACAGGTTTACGTTTTAATTTCCTGGTGTAAATTAATGTAATATTAGGCGATTTCGTTTTACCTCCCACAGCAAACCTGTTCAAATATCTGACACAAAGGAACAATGCAGGTAAACTGGTTTTTGCTTTATCTGTTTTAAACTGTTCTTTAACTGAAGGAGCTACCAGAGACACTGATAGTTGCTAGTATTCAATACTGAGTTATCAGTTGCGATCGTCACTATAAATCACGGGCACTGTTAGTTGCTAGTATTCAATACTGAGTTATCAGTTGCGATCGTCACTATAAATCACGGGCACTGTTAGTTGCTAGTATTCAATACTGAGTTATCAGTTGCGATCGTCACTATAAATCACGGGGCACTTTCCATGCAAAGGACTTGCAAGATGGTAGTGCAACATTCAGTTGTCCCCGGGCCTACCCCTGACAATATTCAACTCGATGACGTCTCATATACCTGTTAGCTTGAGCCGGCAGCGGAACCTTTTGAGATAGAGAGCTAACGATCTAGATAACCACTACGACTAGACTCGATTAGCTCCGTTATACTCAGGGGGTACAAACTGTAATATCCATAATAAGCCAATCCATTTTGGATCGAAACAGCTTGGTGGAGTGGATCGAGTGAAATTCTGCAAGTCACCCTCCCATCCCCTCCCCTCCTACTTCGGCAAAGATATCAACCCACCATTAGACTGAATTTGTTTCGGATGCGTTCATCTAGTTAAGACTTCCAGTTTCTTTAAGATGCAGGAATCGAAGTTGAGGGTCAACCATCTAGGGTCTTTTGCGGATCTTCTGCGACCCTATTCACTGGTTGCTAAGTAATTTTCATATCGAGAATTTATGTAGAGTAGTTTTTGCATGAAAACATTTGTAAGCTCCTATGGAAAGCTGAGATAGATGAGCAGACAACGTTTCTAAGTGTTGTTTTTAATATTTCAGTGCATCGGCAAGACATCTCTTGTAATCTTGGTTCTTACGATCACGTGCGTTATTGTAGTGCACAGTTATGCCGCCGATAGTGCAGAAGAGTATGTAAGTCAAGAAATGAACAGAGATTCTATGAATTTTAACGATCTCTGGAAACGGGGAAGACGTGTTCGTGGTCGAAGAAAAAGTAGAATGACAAGGAGGTTGAGAAATAGATATTCATGGAGATCAAGGTTTCGACCGACAGTAATTCGTCCAACAAGGATTACAGGAAAGAAACCAGTTGCTCCGTCGTTGTTCGGACCGGAAATCTGCCGAAATCGCTCGAAGGTCTCCGAAATCAAAGACGAGTCTGGCCCTGTCGTGTGCCTGCGAAGGTCGTTCCAGGAACTGCTGAAACAACTCGAGTCTGTTGGAGGGTTTGTCAAAAAATACGTTGCTGTTAACCAATCAGAAGCTTGCGGCTTCGAAGATCTAACAGCTTTACCAGACGAAGAACTACATAAACCGGAGGCGACAAAAATGCCCGAAGTCACAACCAGAACCACACGGAAACGAAGAGGCAAGCGCCAATCCCATAGCGAAAAATCAGCGATGACGTTCCAGCGACAAGAAAGGAGCATTCCCACGTCACCGGGTACCTTCATACGTGGGTGTCAGGGAAGAGGTACAATAGTGGACGATACAAATTTGCATCGTTTATGTACCGAGTGCGCTGCAACCACACGTCTCGGTGACGAAAGATTTCCGAACTACATCAATGAGGTGGTTTGCCAGGACAAGGATCATCAGTGCGCAGCAAGGATGGGCCTGTGTCTCCAAAAGACACTGAAACTTTCGTTCTTGCGATTTGACGGAAAGTTTCGGAGAGACGTTCACCTCAGTGGTGTGGCTGGTAAACCTGTGTACAAGGAAGTGTGGGAACCGTATACCCAGGAGATCAGGTCGTGCTGTGAGTGTGAAATGTATCCCTTTATTTATCACTTGATTGCTTCAAGGGATGATGGTGATGATGGAAGTAGTGACGAAGAACAAGATGAAGAAACCTAACTTTTACGCAAAACAGTTATTCAAATTAAAAGATTTTACCATGGCATTACAGTTGTTGTTGATGGAGTGAACTGCTAATGATCACCTTCCGCAGTGTAATCCATACTCCACCACTCTCCATTGAATGGTCCATCAGGAAACTTGCAGCATGCGAGCTATTTGCATCCATGTGCAACCTAGAACTCTCAGGTTTTCCAATAGTTCCTGCGCAATTTCAAACTTTGGCCTTTGGAAAATCCAAGTTAACATTTAAACTATGGTACTCGCAAATGTCGAGTAGATTAACAAGACTCGAGAAAAAGTCTTCGCACGAGGAATTAGTTGCATTTTCATCAGTCACCATGTTTATGGAAGCTTTGAGACCATGCCATGAAAGCCTGGTGACCATGCCTGCTAGAGTCACGTGACATTATCGAATGAAAATATATTTTTTATCAAATGAAAATATTTTTTATCGAATGAAAATATTCCATTGAATGAAAACATTGTATCAAATGAAAGTTATTTTTATCGAATGAAAATATTTTTTTATGAAATGAAAATATATTTTATCGAATGGAAATATATATTTTATCGAATGGAAATATATATTTTATCAAATGAAAATATTTTTATCGAATGAAAATATTTTTTATCGAATTTTGCTACATTTCAGCAACCATAATAAACCGCAAGAAAATAGAAAACAAAGATAATCGCTGTTATGGCTTTCAGTTTATTTACCTTGCACCTGATTGGTTTCCTCTCATAAAACAATGCACATTTCATAAATGTTTCTGTTGTTCACAGTTTTGTCAATTTGACCTTAGAACCTTGAAAATGGCAGCTAATGTATTTTTATGTTCCTGAAATGTTATGACCATTAGGCATGAAGTACACATTTTAATTTCTTCAGCATTGGTCATCAGAAGCTGCAGAATTTCTGTGGCATGGGTCATCAGAGGCTGCAGAATTTCTGCGGCATGGGTTATCAGAGGCTGCAGAATTTCTGTGGCATGGGCCATCAGAAGCCGCAGAATTTCTGCGGCATGTGTCATCAAAAACCGCAGAATTTCTGCGGCATGGGTCATCAAAGGCCGCAGAATTTCTGCGGCCTAAGTCATCAGAGGCCGCAGAATTTCTGCGACATGGGCCATCAGAAGCCGCAGAATTTCTGCGGCATGGGCCATCAGAAGCCGCAGTATTTCTGCGGCATGGGTTATGAGAGGCCGCAGAATTTCTGCGGCATAGGTCATCAGAGGCCGCAGAATTTCTGCGGCATAAGTCATCAGAGGCCGCAGAATTTTTGCGGCACGGGCCATCAGAAGCTACAGAATTTCTGCGGCATGGGCCATCAGAAGCCGCAGAATTTCTGCGGCATGGGTTATGAGAGGCCGCAGAATTTCTGCGGCATAGGCCATCAGAAGCCGCAGAATTTCTGCGGCATGGGTCATCAAAGACCGCAGAATTTCTGTGGCATGGGTCATCAGAGGCTGCAGAATCTCTGCGGCATGGGTCATGAGAGGCCGCAGAATTTCTGCGGCATGGGCCATCAGAAGCCGCAGAATTTCTGCGGCATGGGTCATTATATTTGTAATTGTGAAATGCAATGTCTAGATAGTGTCAGTTAAGTAGTGTAATCTCCTTTTGATCTGTTTTTGTTGTAACAGTGGCACACATGCCTCTGAATCATTGGTTTTTCTTTGTATTGGTGAATATTTCGAATTAAATTGAAGATTTAGGAGTTTATATGTCTGTCCATCCGACAAATGTGTATACATATACTGAACTTTATTCTAAGGGCTGTGAAAATGGCATCCTTTTTGTTTATAAAATTCCAGCAAACTTAACTGTCCGCAAAGTACTTCATACTTTTGCGTTTTAATATAGCAGCATTTTCTGTATCCGTAAGTTTTGCAATAAACTTGTGCCCTCAAAAATCTCATTGCTTCCTTGTTAATTCGCTAAATATTACGACTCTGATGTTTCGATTTTAAGAGGATTAAAGAAAAAAGGCGTTTTTTGCGGAATCCCGTTCGAATTTACCCATAAGGAGCCCATTTCTTGCGGAAAATGCTATTTTGGAAAAAAACCAAAATATTTTGGAAAGCGTTAAATGCAAAGTGTTCGTGATCAAACATCCAGAGAGAGGTAGGCTTTTAGCAAAGGCATGCAACGGAATAGTATCAAACGGTCAGGGACGGTTGCCTGGTGTTGTCTTAACAGTGGATCAAATCGGATTGTTCAGGTCATAGCGATTAAATGTGGAAATTGAGTGAATCCTATTTGAACTAGTACTATTCAAATATAGTTTTGAAATTTGCCACTTTTTCTTTTCCTTTGGAATTGCCATGCAGTATAATTGTTTTTCAGCGGCGTCAACTACACGCTTTCAAAAATAGGGAGAGGAAAAGCCTTAGGTCACATTTCTTCTCAGAGTTAACTGTGGGACTCTGAAATAAATAAAGGAAAATACGGGTAGAACTTTCTAAAGGACGTAAAAAATCCTCCACAGCATAATTAATGTCTTGTTATTTGGAGGAGACTGCGTAGAAAAAGTCCAGGAGCATCTATTAGATGCTCCTGGACTTTTTCTACGCCTAAAGAACCAAAAACAACTTGTATGTTATCCCCCTGAGGCCTTTAACGACTTGTAACGATATAACCAACACTTGGCGCCTTGTCCTGTTCTTCCACCTAAGGGGCCAGTCACTATTGATCGCCAGAGGGAAGTGATTTATTCATATACCATTCACACTCATTTCTTTCACGGGAAAATATGAACCCATAATATACCTGCTCCCAACGTCAGTGGCTTCATAGCTCAGTTGGTTAGAGCATCGCACCGGTAATCGCGAGGTCACGGGTTCAAACCCCGTTGAAGTCCTGAATTTTTTTCAGGCTTGGTTTGGTAATTGCATTAATTGCGTTCACAACTGCGAAGATCATTCTTCATTTGATTTGGAAGTGGGGACCTTAAGATTTTCGAGTTAGCAATACGCCTGCAAAACGTTACAAAGTGACAGGCTATGTGCGTGAACAGGTTATGTTAATTCGCATAAATCAGTAAAGTTTCGTCTATCAAATTGTTCACTTTTTCGTGCTGGATATGTGCTGTAAGCCTATATTTTGCTCAAAAGCTTCTCAGGAAAGCAAAACTTGCTCGAGGTTGCTAGAACTACAAAAAGTTGCTTCAAACGCCAAAGGTTGCTCAAACGTTGCCGAGCACAATCGGGACAGGCCTAAGAGCCGGGTGGGGCTCTCTTCAATTTGTGGATCTGACCTAAGAAAGGGGCTAACCTTTTACTCTCAGGTTATGAGTTAGATGACGAGTATCGTGCATTTGACCCATAATTTAACAACGTCGATAACAGATATTTGGCGCATTCGCATTCTTTTATGCATATAAATAAATAATCGGAATTCCGTAGCGAGTGACAGTTTTTTTATGTAGGTGTTTCCAGTCATTCCAGCGGACCCAAACATAAAAATGTCCCCAGGGCACATCAGCCAATGTGGGCAAACCGACAAATTACTTGCTCGCTGAACCAATTTTTTTTTTAATAGTAATATCTAAAACATTTAAATATTTCAGTTAATTGGCTCTGCTTAGCAGAACTGGTATTACACTCTAAATTTTTACCAAATGGTTATTTTTAAAATCTTTCCCTTTGAAAGCGTTCCTCTTTAGCAAAACGACTCGTGCTTTGTACGTGAATACGCATTATTGTATATGTCACAAACAACCTGCAAAACTGAGGCGTGTTTTGCATCACAATTATCCCCTGAGCAAATTATTTGCATACATTCGACTGCTTGTTCATACAAAGAAGCGTTAGAAACTGTTTCATATCAGAAACGTCTGTACAACTGCAAAAGCGTTAAAAATTTATTTGCGAAAGGTAAGTACCGTCTCATTTCGTTACAAAGCTTGCTTTGAAACGTCGAAAATTGTGAAGCGTGCGTCCACCCACTACAGTATATAGGTTTAGCTGGTTGTGAGTTCCAATTTGTATCGTCCAATTCGGTGTAAACAGGAAATTTATCGATAATATTTATAGTGGATTTGGGTTCCTCTTATTTCAGATCCATAAATTTATTGATGTCCCTATATCAACAAAAAACATTTCTTTTCTGGCCACGTCGGCAGGCGCACCGTCTTAAACATTAGCTATTCAGATGCAGAGAAAAATTAACTTACGCACTTCACGTTTGGATTAAAAAATAGCCAAATTTGGGAGCTGAGGCGAAAGAACAAAAGCTTTCTGTGTCTCGTAGGAGACCATATTTTGTGGAAAATATTCACAAGCCGAACAGAAAAGAGTGTGCGATCGAGCGCCTTGTACCAGTCAGCGGCGGCACTAAAATCAGATCATCAGACCATGCGCGTCACGAGATGAAATCATGACAATTTTTGTAAGAAACCAAAATAGAGTGTACTTAGCGTAATTTCTACGAATGAAATGCCCAGAAAACGATTGGAAAATTTCTAAACAGGGCCACTGAATTAAAGATTTAGATGTCATTAGACGAAGGAGGGCGTCCACTGATCGATTTCGTCTCCGACGGCCGCCCTAATGGGCCCGATGTAGTGCCTTATCACGCCGACCCGGCGAGTTACAGCACAGCAATTGTCGGTGGCTCGCATTATTTCGATAACAGAACTTCTGAACAAAGACCCTTGCTTGGCAGATCGAGGTCGCGAATGGACAGTCACAGTGACACTGAATACCAAGGAAACCATTTTGAGGATCCAGAGTTTACAGGCATTGTGCATTCAGCGGAACAAGCAATCGATGTGGGAATTTTGCCAGAACGAATATATCAGGGTTCCAGTGGAAGTTACTTCGTAAAAGATAAAGAAGGGGTGAGATTTCTGTTGATATATTTATTTGTAGCCTTCTTTGGTTCCCTTTTTGCCAGATCGTTGCAGAGATTGTAGTGATTGAAAGGCAACAAAGAGGTTTATATGGTGGTCCAAACATAATTGCTACCTTAAATTTCTATCCTCGTACTCCATTTCCGGTTTCATGTACCAACTTGATTCTTGGATGCGCAATATGAAAGTCCTGCCTAGGGTACGTACGAGACTTTACTGGAAGCCTCACGTTTAATAACTACATGTATCAATCATTACTGCGGTCGTATACACGTATGTTATCGTTATAACTGCGGAAATTAGTGTACGCATTATTAATTTAACATTCCGGTATTTACATTCGTTTTGATACCTTTTTAATGTTCTTTTGAAGGTACATTTTTAGCTCAAAGTTGGTTGCAGTTTCTTTTAATTGGCTTATCTTGAGTGAAATAATGCTATCTGAGAGTGAGTGACAACATTATCAATAATTCTGATTGGATACATGCATACGTTCTAGCTGCAGTGCAGCTCGAAAATAAGCAAACCAAAAAGAGTAAAAAATATCCAGATGTGCATTGACACATACCCAGAGGGGCTCATTAGAATACACGAGCTTGCTCATTGTTGTTCTTTTTGTTGTGTCATCGTAGATTTTGACTGGTCTGCATTAAGCATGATTGTGACTATTCAAGTGAATTTTCAGTGGCATTTGGGTGTCCATTTGCAGCTCTTTGCAGCCCTTTAACTGTATACAGTGTATGTGGATTGCTGATTTTAGATTCAAAATTTATGTTTGTATCATCCAGGATCACCAAATTGCTCTTCTTCTCTACATGTGATACATTGTATGTGATATGTTGTGTAATAAGAAAAGATATATTACAGTTTAGGCATATTAAGGTCATGCAGGACACTTTGCTATGAATAAATTCATAAGCCAAATTTTTGAGGTACATGTTTCATTTCAAGCTTCAAATCTGTGAATTGTGAGCGTCAATTCCACTGAAATTTGGCATTTATCTTGGTGGATGATGGAATTACATCATGATTGTCGTTTTATAAACAGTTCGTGATTTATGGAGATACATATAGGCTGCTAAAGTTAGAACTGGGAAAATCAATGTTTGTGTCAGAGTTTTTTATTGAGAAGTGCAGTAAATTAAATGGTTTTATTACTTAGTGATAAAGGATAACATCTTCTGTGATGTGACAGAAGCAGATGTCTCATTTTCAAGACTCACTGAAAACTCAAACACAAAATTGAAGAAGTTTCCTTCTCCAAAGATTGAACAAGTCCACTAATGTATTAAAAAATGTGCAAGACTTTAATACGTCAATATTTCATTCTATTTATTTATTACAATTAATTAATGGCAGCACCTACAACTAGGAGTGTACAAGGAAAAAAGGAATGGAAACATAGTGCCATGATCCACAAAAGAGTCTGAGACCCCATACGAAGCAGATCTCCTAAATATACACTACTGTAAATAATAACACATCATGAAAAATAATAAGGGTAACAAAAGTGAAAATAAACCCAAAAGATATTTAAAAGATACATGCAATTTACGCAGATCAAAATACTCATCAGATTACTTCTGAAAGTCTTTAAAGTAGGACTATGCAATTAGCAATGCGCATGCAATTAGCACATGCAATTAGCAATATGCTAAACACACAATGTATTGAATACATTTAGAATGTAAAAACTCTTCTCATGAATATTCCGTGCATCGTCAGAATCAGTCACACAGTTCGTGCGTACTCTTTAAATAAACATATACGTAATAAGATTAAGTGTCTTGCGCGGCCTGAGGCCCTAAGACCTGGGGCAAATCAAGGTTGTTTTCGTTATCTGCAAAAGTTATAAAATAATTTTGTTTTGATTTCTGTGCAAATCAAGACAGTCTTAATTAGCCTACCAACGATTCTTTTCTTTGTTAAAATGATGAACATTGCATAATGCACTATCACATTATCTGGATATCATATTTTTTGCTGAGGTGGTTGAAAGTCTTTCAGAAGGCAACTGGTTCTTGCCAAATTTTAACCAAATTTTGTTGGTCTAATAGTGTCCAATTTTTTTGCTGAAGCTATCCCTAAAAATGCTCCAAGCTGGCAGACAAAGTAGTTACCGGTGGTCAGATTTTGCAGTCTCACAAAGAGTTGTTACCATTCACCACCCTTACTTGTTTCTGGCCAATTGAGTAGAATGTACATGTTTGTATGTAGTTGTACAGATTTTAATTCCTTTGTTTTTGTGTATGTAGAAAAAGATAGGTGTATTTAAACCAAAGGATGAGGAGCCATACGGACACTTAAATCCCAAATGGACAAAATGGTGTCACAAGATTTGCTGTCCTTGTTGCTTTGGTAGAAATTGTTTAATTCCAAATCAAGGATATATGTCTGAAGCTGGAGCCAGTCTGGTAGATCTCAAACTTGGTCTACATATTGTCCCTAAAACAAAGGTAAGAAGAACCCATGGACATGCAATGTGAAATGCAATTTTTGTGTCCTGTTATAAGAATCATAATCTTGAAAGAATTACTGAAGTGGTAATATTTATATATTATTGCATGTACATGTAGCTTGAATAGAACATATTTGTATTCTCTGTAATGAGCTGGAACTAGTGTGCACACGAGGCTTAAACAGGGCATCTTTTCATGTGTAAATGTATTTGCCCATAAGAGCCTCCAATTCAATCCAATTCAATACCCAGAATATTAATAAATTGTGGTCTATTAAAAGACTCATTTCATGAGCTGGCTTTCAAAGTTTGGTTACCAACTCTCTAAGAATTCCTTGGCAGTGTTTTCATAAACAAACTACTTTTTTAAACAATTTTTTTGGTTTTCCAATTACAGTGTGAGAGCTGGCTGGCAGCTCTTGCTGGCTTGGCTGGCACAGCTTGTGAAGGCTGTTCAAACCGTTTCAATATCTGTTCAACATTTTTGAAGAACATTCATGGCAAAAGAACTGAGAGCAAGCTCTTAGTTTTTTTTCTGCACGTGTTTGCTCAACAATGGTTGAACATTGTACATACAGTGCAGTGCAGAAATAAGCGACCCAAAATACGCGTGAGACGCGTCTACCCAAATTGCGCACACGCGTCTGCGTATTTGACACGCGCATCAAATGCGCGCATACACCGATGCTCATCAGTATGAATGAGCTAGCTCATTGTTCCTTTATTGTTCTTATTTTATTGTTATTTACATTGGGCTTTTATTCCAAGGCAACAGCTATTTTCGTTGGCTGAATTGGTCTCCATTATCGTATGTCAATGTCACAACAAACTACCGGTAAGCGGGTATAAATTATTAGCGAAATATCTGGCGCGACAATGGACATAATTTTTCCAATGAATAACAAATAAAAAATAACTGATATTTTCTCACGAAGTAAAGGATAAATGATCGAGCCTTTTCTCGTTTCAACCTCGCTGAATTAGAGCTAGAGTTGAGTTCAAAAGTAGAGCGACACGAAGAGACAATAATCAACATACTCACGAGGCAATTCGCTTGCTACAAAACAGCCTTGGAATGTGTGCTGCATCAAAATCCATTTCGTTGCGAACAAAAGAATTTAAGAAATCAAAACACATTTACTTTCATTGAAAGTCAAATACGACTGTTGTAGAAAGGATTGTAATCGTAGTTTCTCTCATTTGTTTTTTCACGGGGTTCATCTTTTTCCGTTTTCGCGGTAACGAGAGAAGTAAATAATATTCACTCAAGATGATCAAGAAAGAAAAGTTTATCTCCGCAGCAAATCATCGAGTATAAAACTGACCTCTTTGTCGAATGTTCCGGCGTTTTGAGGCTGGATTAAAATATTCAATTTTGTTGTGTGATGGTAACTTGCCTTTTGTTTTGCGGAACAGTTAACCACAAAGCAAAGGTATAAGCCTGAATAACAAAAGTAAACACGCGCATCAAATACGCGTGTCGACACGCGCATTTTAAGACGCGTATACGCAAAAAACGTGCGTGCCCCTTGCGTGTGCGTAGGACGCTTATTTCTGCACTGCACTGTAACCCATCTCCAACTGCACCCATTATAATGTACTGTAAAACTACACTGTACTTGACTCCTCAGAAAACGTTTATGTCCATCCAGGAACCTGTCAAATTGAGCGATTTCACACTGTAGACTTGCATTCAGTCCAGTGAGTACTTGGTTTTCTGAGCCAGAGACATCTGGAATTTTGCATTTGCCATTTTGAGTAGTGAATGCATATGTTTAAAATGTTCAAATGAGGAAGTCAATAATAATAGTTATTTTTGTTATGGATCACTTGAGCTGGCATCATAGAGGCCTGCAAGCAAGCTCTCTTTTTGGGTCTCATGCCAGATTTATTTCAGGCGCAAACTTGCTACATGTACAGTACACTTGCCGCTTGCACGTTAAAATGGAGAGCTTGCTCGCAGGCTAGCATCACAGTAATGGTCTTTAGAAGTTGGGTATACTTTTACGTATTTGTTCATGGCTACTCTGTGTTGTAAAATAATTATAATAAATGCTCTTTTTTGACAGGTTGTTAGACTTGCTAGTGATACATTCAACTACACTGCATTTGATCGTGCAAAGGCAAGGTCAAAAAAGTTTGCTACAGAAAGATTTCCTGACACCTTAGGCAAACATGTTAAAGCTGGACTGCCTCCTAAGGTACAGTAGGTGTACAGCTCTGTATGTCAATTGAGGTTACCTATACAAAGTGACTGTTTACAAGGAAATGCTTGGTTTTCTTTAACAAAGGAAACTTACATGTAGCTTAGTGCAGTCACGTTGCTTGTTTCTTTTTCTACAGAGATAAAGGCCTACAGTCTCAAAAGAAACTGTAGTACTGTATTTGTTCTCTTTTTGTCCCTGTTTTTTTTTTATGTAACACAGCTACAATTTATAACTTTAACCAATCTTTTCCACCTGTAAATACTGGAGATTTCCATGGAGAATTAATTTTTATTTGCATGTGTATCAGAATAACAAGCTGCTACTGGATCGTGGACAACTTTATTAAGAGTAATTCCTTTTTTCTGTTGTGGAAACCATTTTAATAGAGTACTGTTGCACTATATTGCCTTGTACACAATTCCTTGTTGTGTTTACAGCAACCTGGAACTCATAATTATGTCTGAACTATTTTATTATCAACTTATTAAATGGACATTGAAATTGCTGGGTTTTAGTTCAATGTACAGCTGTAGTTGTTTTAATTTTGTGAGAAAAAAGAAAATGGGAAAAAGATTGAATCAAAGCTCTCTGGTGTAGCTGTTTTGGTGCACATTGTACATATGTGTAGCTCCATGTACACAATATTGCAGTCTCAGGTCAAATTTTCATGTCATGTTTCCTTGGGATCACGCAAACCCCTCACATCCCTACTCATGATGGGTTCCTTCTGAGAAAACATGGCGTGACTACCTGTTTTTGGCGTGAATGCTCACTGGCCATAAACATAATTTATTCTATCACAAATTTCAGAATTCTATGTCTACATTGTGTACGTCATTCTATCATGTATCTCTGTTTGTTTTAGCTTGGCTCCTTTCAGCTGTTTGTAGATGGTTTTAAAGATGCTGAGTTTCATCTCAGGAAGTTTGAAGTGGAACCACTTCCTGCAGCCACTAACAAAGATTTTATTTTCCAATTTCAAAAGCTTGTGTGTCTCGATTACATTATAAGGAATACAGGTATGAAAACGTAAACTCTCTATCAACTACCAAAATTAAGATTGCCATGTTTAATGTGGTTATTAAAATTACTTGGCTGTACAAAAAAACTGGGTTACCCAAAGGTTTGATATGTCCCACCCTGTAAAAGATAAACCAATAAAAATATGTCTAGGCTATTAACTGTATTATAATTACAGTAACTGTTGTATAATTTCTAGAAATGTGATGTCTGTTTTTCTACCTTTTTTTTAAAGATCGTGGAAATGATAACTGGTTAATAAAATATGAAAAAACTCCAGAAGTAGATAGACAAGTGCAAGGAGAAGAAGGGGTAAGGGTGTGTTGTGTTTGTGAATAAATTATTACAAGAAAATCCAGATTATACAGGTGTATTTAGACACAGGCAAATTACCAAACCTCAGTTTTAATGTTATCACAAAATATTTACTTAGTAACACCAGCAAAATTAATAACTGGTGGCAGTCTTTTGTGTAAGATGAGTGGTCTGCACATCTGGATTTCATCCACCAACTGAAAAATTAGATGTAGAGCCACCTTGTACAAAAGGCACACCGTACAGCATAATGATCAACACTACATACTGTAAAAGCTCTATTAAGCCCCCAGGGGCCTTATTTAATTTCAGGCCTTATTAATGGGGAGCTTATTGGAGAGAGGGGCTTAATAGCACCATTTTCGTGTTAAATAGTTTCTGTAGAAATCTCGAACAACTGCAGTAAAACCTTATTATAATACCAAGCAGGAAACAGTATTGTGTGTTTTATTGTATATTTTGTTTAAAAACAAACCAACTGGGCCACATAAAGTGTATTTTGTAAGAGGGAATAGGAGGGAATAATTGCAAAATCTCGTGCCCCAAAAGGGGGGTGGCTTGCAAAAACTGACTTCCAAACAGAGGGCTTATTAGAGGGGGATTGGGGGGGGGGGGGGGTTAATAGAGCTTTTATGGTAAACAGAAAACTTGACTGCTGACTATCTTTAATCTGAATGTTTACTCTCTGTGGTTTGATCCATAGACTCAAAAGTAATTTCCACTTTATTTGGTGTAGTTAACAGTACACTGTACCAGTCAGTAAAGAACTCTGTCAATAGTTACATGTACATGTAGCAATAAATAATATTAATAAAATTAGATCACATAGTTACAATAACAGTGTATTAAAGTAAAGTAAAACTTTATTTAAACATGGGTAGCCCATTCAGATCAACAACCTCATTCCCAGGGTCTCTCATCCTCTTCCCACCCCCTGGAGCAAGAAAGAGAGAGCTGTCTCTCTCTCTCTCTCTCTTAGAACAACCTTACATTAACATAGAAGTAGTAAGCAGCACCTGAGCTAAGGAATTAATGTATGCTATTTGGGAATGCCATTCCTCTCCTAAAATTGTGTAGGATTTCTTCCCTACTGTATAGATATTATTCTGTACCCTTGTTTTTCTCCTGTTTCAGTTCGGGTTTTATCATTAATTTTTTCAAGGGCTGTGAGTGTAACTGTTTCAAAATTTGAAATTTGCTCACTTGCTGATTTTTCCCATGTTTCTCACAGGGTGACTGGGATTATGTTGATGCCCCCAAAATTTTTGTGGCTGCTATAGACAATGGACTGGCATTTCCCTTTAAACATCCTGATTCCTGGAGAGCTTGTAAGTTGAGCTGATAATAATATTATGATATTTGAATAAAATTACTTGTAGGGAAAGCTAAGGTGATCTCAGGAGTTGTGGTACAATAATTATTTATTAACAGTCACAGAGGTTAATGAAGTACCAGTAGCCTCGCAGCTCCTAAAAGTTCTAAATTTCAGTGGCGTGGATAGTGTCGCAGCCCTATTGTTTTAGGGCTGGGGTCCATTGTTTGTGTTGTTTGTTCTTTTGTCTCACCTGAAGGGTGGTCTCCAATCAGGTGAGACCTTGTAAGAGCTGCGGCTGGCAACCCTGAAGTACAGTCAGACAAAATAACAATGGCTTGAATGGGGATTTCAACCCATAACCTTTACATTGCCAGTGGAAGATTGTGGCACTGAGGGGTGCAGCCTTCTGTAGCTGCATGCACTTGTAGTTACTGATTTTATTGGAATTTCAGTTGACAGTTAACATCCATGTACATGTCTACATTATTTCATTCACTTGCAGGGAGGGGTGGAGTGGTGGTGTAGCTTTTGCTGAGTATACTTTTAAAACCATGAAATATTGGAACAATGTGATGCATCATTGTTCAAAGAACTAAATCTTCCATTTTATGACAGGTGTAGATTTATATGTATTTCCAAATTTAGATTTTTTTTATTCAACACTTCCTTCTGTACAGTACTTGCATTTACATTGTAGATCATCTAGACATTCTTTTCTTGGCTTTGATTACTTTTTCCTTTCATGGGTTTCTTAAGTGTTTTTGTTCAAACATTCCTTGAAGCAGTCAATCCTCTTAATAATACAGAATATTTATATAGCGCTTAAATTAACTCGGTTATTCTAAGGAACTTTGCAGATTGTATGACAAATGTCAATACACTTTTTTTTTTGTTTTTTTTTTCCTTGATACCCACATTTTGTTTGTTATGCTGTTTTTCTTGCAGATCCGTTTCACTGGGCATGGCTACCACAAGCTAAAGAACCATTTACTGATGAAATCTGTGAGCTCATATTACCCCAAGTAGCAGATATGAATTTTGTACAAGATCTCACAGAAGACTTATACCTCCTCTTTCGGGTGTGTATGTCATAGTGATGACTTGTAGAATGAAAAATGAGACACTGCTTGCTGGTTCACAAAATTATTGATTTTACAAATGGCCTAGGGAAAGTTTATTAAGTCATTTTTAACATTAATATCCGTCTTTGAGTCCTCTAAGTGTAAACATACAACATATCTCGAAATTTGTGCACTTTTAAATTACACATTTGAAGAATATTTGTTTGAATACAAACCTCCAGAATATGGTGCAGGTGAAAATGAAATTCAGGTCAAAGTGATTTTAACGTAGGTCAAAATGAAATTCCTCTGTGTTCTAACCCTAATTAATCATGATTCATAAGTAATTAGGGTTAAAAAATAAAGGAATTTCATTTTGACCTACAACATACGTGTAAACATTTCTTAAAATGCCACTCATGTGTAGGGTCAAAGTGCTGTGAGCCCTTGTCTCATACCATCGTCGAATTCTGGGCCCCAAGTGTTTTTTTTTTCTGGCTCGAGTTTGTTTGTGATCCTTGGTTTCCTCTTGACCTTAAACCAATCATTTGAAAATAACATTGTAGTTTCACATGGCTTTCTTGGTCATAAGTTGATAAGGTTTGTAGAGAGAGTAGCTCAGTTTTATAACCTAAAGCCCCGGAGTGCACAGCAACAGCCGCTGATCCTAACCCCATCATGAAACCTGTATAAATTATACTGTCGCTAAACACCAAGAAATTTCAACCGCTGTGCAAGACAAAGAAAGTAGTCAATTGAAGCGCTCAGTGGAAGAAGGGCGTAAGTGACGATTTTGGTCATTTTGCTGATTTCGTCCAAATGAGCTGAATTTTTGCATGTGGCCTTTGATACATTAGAAAAACATTGCCCTATATTTTTTGTCGCTTTTTTGCGGTCAGTTTTCGAGAAAACTCGAGCCAAAATACGCATTCAACGCGTCACTGTTTCTGAGCCAAGCAAGCTTGTTGAGCGCTACGATTAAGCAAAACACGGGTAGTAACACCTGTAGTAAGTGCTGCATTCAAGAAAAAAAGTAGACCCGGCATATTTCCAAGTCAGCTGGGCATCTTGTGTGCTGTTGATGAGTCAAAAAGTCATATAGCACATTATGTCTTATTGAGCAGAGATGTTCCGTGTTGTCTTAAGTCAGTTAGTTTTCATATGAAGGGCTTGGTGGAAGACTATGCTTAGTGACGCGTTGAATGCGTGTTTTGGCCCGCGTTTTCTCGAAAACTGAGCGCAAAAAAGCGAAAAAAAAATATAGGGCAATGTTTTTCTAATGTATCAAAGGCCTCATGCAAAAATTCAGCTCATTTGGACGACATCAGCAAAATGACCAAAATCGTCACTTACGCCCTTCTTCCACTGAGCCCTTCAATTGTTAGCTACAGTGTATGCGGTCAACAAAACAGAAGTTCATCACTAGTAGAACAAATAAACTTATTACTTGTTTTCCCTTGTCATTTAAGGCCCGGTTCATACGTCGCATTTCTGCCGTGTCGAATGCAATTGAGACAATAGATAATGAGATGATTTGCCTCATTATCTTTTGTTTGAATTGCATTCGACACGGCAGAAATGCGACGTATGAACCGGGCCTGACATTTCTTCATCATCTACAGGAAGATAAAGGCTTTGATAGATCTTTCTTTGAACGCCAGATGTCAGTTCTGAGAGGACAGGTAAATGTTCGAGTCATTTTCCTTAATATATTGTTATCCTCATGAACATCCAACAATCAATCGGTGCTCATTTGGATTTCAAACAGTTTGTTGACTTTGTTAAAATGATGACCAACCGACTGACATATTGCTCGCGTTCAGCTTGTCATTGAGATCCAGATCTTGTAATCAATTCCTGTTCTTTTACACGTTCATGTAAATATAACTTATAATCAGGAGTCTGTTGGTTCTCTACTCTGCTCTGATAGATTTTTTTCCGGGTACTACGGTTTTCTCCTCTCCCCTAAAACCAACATTTGATTTGATTTGATTCTACTTTAGTTATAAAGTTGATTTGATTTAGCATCCCTGATGTTGTCACTTAGCCTTATATAAATCAGAATTAATCAGGTGCGTCTGTTGGCCAAGGATAGCCGAAGCGCTCCACCCACCACTCGCCCCTGCTGCTCTCTCTTAGGGCTGCTCAGGGGTCTCTTACCCAATACCCCGGTGGGGGGGGGGAGGGTACTCCCTTATTTGGGTTATATAGGTATGTGCGGCCCCAAAGGGTATGGTTTTTTAGCCGTCTTGTCTGAAATAGGGTATCAATTTTGACCATTTTGGTCTGTAATAGGATATGGTTTGTGCACTCCAGTCTTAAATTGAGTGTTTTTTTTAGAAGAAGCTACTTCTTCATCATTAGGCAATAACACCATCAACAAAATCTCTTCTTTTTTGTCTTTTAATTATGTTTACGCCAACTGTGTACGTGAAATGGGTCTGAAATAGGGTATCAAATGGTAGTCTGAAATAGTGTAGGGAAAATCGCAGATTTTGGTCTGAAATAGGGTAAGGGTTTCAGGAAGCGGGCCGCACACCCCCACCCAAATTTTCTAGGAGTACCCCCTCCCGGCCCAATACTTAATGCTAACTGATGAGTAAGCAGGGAGGATAATGATTGTACGATTCCATGTTCGACTCATCGTTAATAACTTCAAACGTAAAAGCGCACAGTGACGTCCTTTTACGATCAGTTGACTGGACTCGCTCTTTATGCCAGACCACTTTTACAAATGAACTAACTTGTTGCGGTTCTATTTCCTGCTTCTCCTTCATTTTTCAGATCCTTAATTTAACTCAGGCGTTGCGAGACAAGAAGTCGCCACTTCAGCTGGTACAGATGCCTGTTGTCATTGTAGAAAGAAGAAAAGTCGAGGATGGGGACAGATTAAGAAGCCATGGTCACGCGTTCACCCAGAGCTTCCAGCACAGATCGCCATTCTTCTCCTGGTGCTAGTCCACGAACAAATACCAACATAACAAGCAGAAGAACGTCTTCTAAGGGATGATCTACTGGGGTGATTAAAGATCGAGGAATAGTATGAGAAATATAAGCGTGGTAGATCGAAACCACACAATTGAGAAAATGATGGCAGTACTCACTCATGATTGCGAGCAAAATAGAGATCCGGCAGTTAACTAGTGAAGCAATTGACCTCTGAAATGAAAGATGGACGAGAGAACCTGTTGCCAGTATTCCCATGCTTTCTCAAAAGAAAACGCTTAAACAGGGTTCGTACGCGTCTTGAAAACCCTTGAATTTCAGGAGTCCGATCTCAAGGCCTTGAAAGTACTTGAATTTCGTTTTCGGTCCTTGAAAGTCCTTGATTTTTTATTGAACAAGATCGAAAAATATCTGCACTATCTGTAAACCCAAACATAGATGTTAACACAAACATTTTTCTTGGTTTTGAGGTAAAATTGTCATTAAAAAAAGTCCTTGAAATTTCTAAGAAGGGTCCTGGAAAGTCCTTGAAAAGTCCTTGAATTTTTGGCCTGAAAAAGTGTACGAACCCTGCTTAAAGCTCGTTGCATTTTCGTTCCCTTCACTGACTGATCAAAGTAAGATAGCTTGTCAGGTAAAAACGTCATTCTTTCCCAGTCTCCAAGATCTTGGCGGCGGGCGGTCTTTCCAAGTTTCTGCCAATTATTTTTCTATCCGTCGTCTAGTGTTTCTCTGTCAACCATTTCAGGGCTGACTTCAGAGGTTGAAGGGAACTAAAAGGCGGCTAGCGAACATTTTGTAAACAGTAGGCGATGTTTACTTACGTGTCCATAGCTCTCCCAAAGATGTTGGTAAATTTCTTTTCCAGTGTCTTGGATAAGAGAAATTAGAATAAGTTACCGCCCTACAGGCATGAAAGTTAATTTATTTATGATTTTAGTTAAAACATGCAATCAAGCCCAACTTTCAGAGTTCCTGTTTAGTCTTATATAGTTCATTTAGAATAAAATAGTGTCTTGTGCGAATTACACTGTCTCCCCAATTAGTAGAGCATCTGTGCTCGGCTAAATAGATTTGAGACTTAATAAAGTGATTATTATTATTATTATTATTATTATTATTATTTATTATTATTATTATTATTATTATTATTATTATTATTATTATTATTATACAATGTCATGCCAGCGAAACAGGGTTGTGCACGGATAGATAGGTTGAGTTAGGTAAATATTTGAATGAATTATCCATTAAAACAACACACTGAATTTGCTGCGAAGTGTCTGATGTGACACAAATGCAGCGGATCGGATCCATATTCCTTTTTTATCAACGTCGTCAGCCGGGCAAGCATGCCAGATGATATACTTGCCCTGGCCAAATTTTGCTTGCCCTCACTAAAGTGCAGAGCTATAAAAGGAAAATTATGTGTAACTGGAACGTTTGCCTTTTTTATTTCCGTCGTGCAGTACCGACTCATATATTTCATTTTCACTTGAAACAACGTTTTGTGGTGGTCTTGTGAAGCGTTATGTGCCCCAGCTGGAAGTGTTTGCAGTGTGGACTTGGTGCATGCTGAAGCACTGTGCACAAAAACGCCAGCCATGGTCTCACCATTTGCCACAAGGGGCGGAAGAAGCAAGAAAGAATGCATGCATTTTTCCTGTTCATATCTCAATCTGGCTTCTTTTCAGAAGCAACAGCTTCACTTTTTTTCTTCACTGGAGGTGGCGAAACACCGTCCAAATGTTACCATACATGTTGATTGCGATCAATTGTCACGTTTTGCGTTTTACCAGCTAACTACCCGTCGCTTCGAGGGTGTGCCTGTTTTCCCATTCCCTGTCCATTTCTAGCGCCTGCCACGTCGGCTAAACTACAATAAAATTGAGCCTGCAGTTGTTTCAAAGAAAATAGATGGCGCCCAATGCAAACGAAATTTGCATGTTATATTCTTTGTTTTCTGAAAGTTCCAAACGGGGCGACCTGCACCATTTGCAACACCTCACAAGATTGGTTCAAAACAACAATAAACAAAGAATTAAAACAATGGAACCTAGCCATAAAACAATAGAGGTGCAACTGATAAAGATCCAGTGAAATTAGAGGTTTCAAAGAGGTGCAGCCCTACCCTTCCAAACGGACGAGAAGTGATCAGGACTGTACTTGATAATATCATGAAAATTTAGGGAAATGTTGAGATGGAGTTGAAACGTTACTCGTCCAAAGGACGAGTTTTGGAGTTATTTTACTCGTCCGTATGACTTATTGGTCGTCACGGACGACCGGACGACTGCGAATATGGATCCCTGTTATAAAGTTGAAATTTTGAGCAAACTTGGATTGTAATGCTAAAGAATAGCTAGGCTTGATTACCAGCCGCTGATGCGGGAAGTGAGCCCGCGCTCATTCCCCGGAGCGGAGGGATATTCCGGACCTGAGTGACCGGCGGAAATCGAGCCTAAAGAATAGCACACTTCGGATTTTGTTCAATACGGATAAACGGGTCCAACTTTCAGAGTCATTTCCAGCGATCTTTCCCTAGTAGGATGTATGTCTCAGGCCTCGTCCACACTATGCCGGATAAATTTGAAAACGCAACTTTTAGGTGCAAAAGCGGAACAAAAGTTTTCCGTCCACACTACAGCGTTTTATCGGCGGCACAATTGCTTAATCTCGCTTTGAGCATGCTCACAGTAAAGCATAACATGGAGCCCGCGATAGTTCCCTTTCCCGCCAACTGCTGTTGTGTACGAGGGTTTCGTCGCGTTCCCTTTGCTTCGTTAAATTTCTTCAAACTTAAGATCTCACGACGTAAAAAGCAAACAACTAATGCAAAAGATAAGACAGATTACTTCTCTTGGTTCGATGACGAAGTGGAATTGTTGCTTAGTTCTACAATGGACTACAAAACATCGAAGGAAATGGAAAACATCGATTGGGAGTCTTGTCAAAGCAAAACAATCACGACAAGTTTGTAGAACATTATCCGACCCCTGAAGAAGCAAAAGCATTGGGAAAAGAATATCCACATTCAAGAACTCAAATGACGAAGGCGATTCTAACATCCAAGTAAGCGTATTAAAAAAGTTCCGGATACGAAAAGTTCTCCGTCCACACTAAACAAAAAAGTTGCGTTTTAAATTGTTCCACTCTAGAGAGCGTATTCAAAAAGTTCCGTTTTTGCGGATCTTTTTATGCGGATATGTGCGTTGTAGTGTGGACGGAAGACCTAACCGTAACAATAAAGTTGCGTTTTCAAATTTATCCGGCATAGTGTGGACGAGGCCTCAGTGGGGGGTCAATTAAACTTAGATAAATGAACATTAATGAAGCTTAATAAAATGAAGAGAAGCCTATTCTTGCCGTGCCAGACGTCACTCTGAATGTTCACTAGCATAATATCTTCAGCGCGTTTTGTTGGGATGTTGAGATTAGGGCTGAAATTTAACAGATTCAACATATTCTTTGTGTATGCTACGATGTGATACGCGCAGTGTTCTCATCTTTCGAGAATTAAACAGCTTAGATGTCCAGGATATCATTACTTTTCATACTCCTTCCTATGATTTGATTGATTTCTCAAACGATTTCATCATTTTTCCTGCGATGTACCACGACTTTGCGAGATGCTTTTAAAGTTTTATACAGTCCTACAACCTGTGGAATCCACCCCACCCTCGACTGCGAACATTTGTGTACTTTAAACCTACAACTGTGTTTAGTATTTCCCATCAAACTGAGCAAATGAGTATCGGCCATGTTTTTACTGTAGAGGTCTGTAGTCGCACTGTTTGCACTGGCGAACGATCTCTCGTCAGTGTACCTGGACACCATCTTTGATCTTCTAGACGTTTAACTCCAGGCGTATCCTACCCTCCAGCATTTCCAATTACCGTAGTTTTGCCGTAGTACAAAACAGCAACGCTCAATTCATACGGTGGGGCGGGAACATATGATTGTTAAGTCCAAGTAGTCGAGACTGAGGAGGGAATACAGAAAACACGCCTGCCCTCCGACTAAACAATGCGTCGCCACGATGCTTTCTCTGAAAAGTTCCATGGAAGCCTGTAGCCCAGCATATCAAATTGTCACCTTTTTTTTTTTCTTTTGGCCAAACTTTGAAGATTTTGGTAAGGACAGCGTATTAGAAAATGTGATAACGAAAACATGACTTGACGGTGAATTCCACAGGGAAAGACAGAAAAAAAATTCAATGGCCATAGAATACACAAGGCTGCTCTGATGTTGTTTGAAGGCTAAAATGAACAGAACAGGAAAGAAAGCTCCTGTGACGTATTTAATTTTTGTGCAGCGTCGTGAGATGAAACCATTCATTCAGCCAATGAATCCATGAAGGGGGTTAGTTTCTAAAGAAACTATGGTGCTGCGTCGGTGGGGGAGTGAAACACGAGAATTTGGTTTATCAACGGAGTTGATAATGTAAATTGACCACCGTACAGGGATTCGATTAGCTGACGTTTCGAGCGTTAGCCCTTCGTCGGAGCGAATCATTCAGCCAGTTAACTGACCAGTCCGGTCAGTCGATCAGTCAGACAGTCATTCAATCAGTCTGAGATGTATCAAAAATTAATTAGTAATTGATTAAGTGACTAATTACATTCACTGTAATAATAAATGAAAGTTACGACCCGATGGCTTTCGATTTCTTTTTGGGAACTCCAGACACAGTCAGTCACTCAGTCAGTCAGTAGTCAATCAATCAATCAGTCAATCCGTTAGTCAGTCAGTCGGCCGGTCGGCCAGCCAGCCAGCCAGCCAGCCAGTCAGTCAGTCAGTCAGTCAGTCAGTCATTCAGTCAGCCAGTTAATTAATCAATCAATCGGTCAGCCAGTCAGTTAGCCAGCCAGCCAGCCAGTCAGTTAGTCACCAGTCAGCCAGTCAGTCAGTCAGTCAGTCAATCAGTCAATCAATCGTTCAGCCAGTCAGTCAGTAAGTGAGCCAGTCAGTGAGCCAGTCTGTCAGCCAGTCAGTCAGTCAGTCAGTCAGTCAGTCAGGTTCAGTGATCTTCAGTTGTGTTCGTTGGTCCGTTCAGTAAAGTTCGGTAACTGAGTTAAGATTAGACTGAGGGCGTGTTAGATCATGTAGATCACGGTACCACCTGACTCACGTCACTCTCCTATATTTGATATTTTGCTTGCACACTTAAGGAGCCTCGATGGTGAAATCACAGTTGTGTATTGATGGTACTCATGCATAAGTTTTGTTTGCGGCAACATCATTTCAGTAACACGAAAACACACTTCAAACCTCTGGTAATTACACTACTAACACTTCTTTCCAGTTTTCAGTATAAATCTACTAGCGTTCTATCACAAATGCCACTCTCTGATTGGCTACGCTACTCACTATCTATTCCGTGATAGATGATAGTAGCAAGTAGTGGTTGTCAGCAAAATGGCGGCCGCTTCTTTGCGTTTTCGAAGTGTCTGTGAGGAGGATTTAGATATTTCACTTGTTTAGTTTTGAACGACTAGTAGATTTATACTAAAACAATTAGATTATGAGCTCGAGTTTTCTATGCGTGATAGCTGATTCGGGCTGCGCCTCATCAGCTATCACGCGATAGAAGTCTCGAGCTCATAATCTAATTGTTAAATATAGGAATACCACGAAAGGAAAAACAGGACATAAGCGACATTGTAACTCATGGTTATGATCGCTTTCTCCCTGGTGTTTAAATCGGGCCTTCACATAACGCAATCTCAAGAGAGGGCCCGTGGTTAACGTTCTAATCAATTTCAGTTGCAAGAAGCCTGTATTGTTATTTACTGTTCACACCATTTTATAGTATATGAGATGGTCCAAGTGATAATTACTCGTAATCTCAGATGGATATACACAGTACACTCACTGCATTGATTGAAGCCACAAATAGTTGGTCGGTCAATATCGATAATGGCCTTGTAAATGGTGTAATTTTCATCGATCTGAAAAAAGCCTTCGACACCATCGACCATAGTATCCTTATACGAAAGCTTCGGAAATATGGTGTTGACACGAGTAGTCTCAAATGGTTTGAATCTTATCTTTCCGACCGAAGCCAAAAATGCAGCACAAATGGCCATTTATCAAATACTGCCCCAGTCTCTTGTGGCGTCCCACAAGGTAGCAATCTTGGTCCAATCCTATTCTTAGTCTTTATTAATGATCTTCCCAATTGCCTCACTCCAGCCTCTCCTAGAATGTTCGCCGATGATACCAATATAACCTTCGCTGCCAGTACAATGACTGATCTTGAGAATGCTGGCTTATAACCAATAGGTTTAGCCTTAATATCGCTAAAACTGAATTCATGGTAATTGGGTCAAATCAACGAATACATGCTCTATCGAATAATCAGATAGATATTGAGATCGACGGGAAATCGATCAAAAAAGTCGAAGAAGCTAAATCGCTGGGCTTGTTTATTGACGAACACCTTTCATGGACAAAACATATAGAAGAAATTAGTAAGAAGATATCCTCAGCCATAGGCGCCCTTAAACGAATAAGACCATTCATTTCCGAAAGTACCGCTCTTCAAATCTACCAAGCGTTGATTTTGCCCCGCTTTGACTATTGCTGCCCTGTTTGGGGTGAACTCAGCGTTACCTTGAGTGAAAAACCCCAGAAACTTCAAAATAGGGCTGTCAGGGTCATTACCAGGTCCAGTTATGACACTAGTGCCAGTATCCTCCTAAATAGGCTCAACTGGGACAATCTCTCCACACGAAGGAAAAAGCTTAAGGCGTCGTTAAATTTAAGAAAATCAGACTCTCTTGGATATTTTAAAAAGGGAACTTGATAAAGTTTACAGCGATTGTCAGTCGGGCTCCCACACGGCAATCTTGTAAAACAGTGTTGTTTTAATTAATTTTATTAATGTACTACAAACTGAAGATTTTACCGTGTATAAATAAATAAAGTATGTATGTATGTACCTCCTGTTTGTAAGCCGTTGGCACAAATATATACATGCAGTAGGCATAGGGATCTCACTGAATATAGGTAGAGGTTTGATATGTGGATTCGGTAAATTCGGGATGAGTGGTCCGGCTAAGAGCTGTTTGAGGTGGTATACGTAGAAGTAATTACTTCTTAGGGAAGCAGATTCCACATTCTGAAAGTTCTTAGTATCACTTTCGATTCCTTGGAAGGTACACAACATAAGACATTCAAAACCTTTAAACCAAAATTCCACCCTTGTTAAGTTGCGTATCGAGGTCGCAAACCCTACCTGTATTATTTAGTCACTGTGGATTATAGCCAGAAGATTTTCCAACTGAACCATTTCACTTCGGTAGTTTTACCTGACGCAAAATTTTATCAATTACTAAATATTATTTCCTGGTTACTGTAAAGTGTGCAATACGATGTTGATGTTCGTCATTTTTGATATGAGAATATTGCAAAAGTTAAAAAAAAAAGTACTTGTCCCTCTAAGTAATTGTTAAAATTACTCAGTATTCCGGATTCCTCGTTCTTTGCCAGAATATAAAACGGCGTTCAATTCAACTGATTACAGTCCGAACCGAACGCCGAACCACGTTATCGGTAGCCTCGTTTACTTCATCGAACCTGAACAGAGCGGTAAGTGCAGGCTTTCATCCTTAGTTCTTTTAGCTACGTAGAATACCGTTACAATGTAACTACTCTTGAAGACGTATACTACTTATACCCGTTCCGTCGAGGAAAAAAACGGTTTGTTTATTTGGTTTCCTTCTTATTCAACTAATGAATGACTGTTGAACGATACTAGCGATTTTTCATATTTGTTTATTGAAATCCACTTACTAAGTTAGTTTATTGTTAATTTTAGTTAGTTTATTATTAGTTCTAGTTAGTTTATTACCGAAAGACGCCATGCGGAGGAAAACAGGACGCATAAGATTTTTCTACGATAGAGGAAATCACTTGACCTCGGCCGTTCCAAACTCTTCAGATCTGATTTAACAGTAACGAAATTCATGTGATCATACAAAACGATGCCTTTTTCAAAACGTTTTCCTTATTATTCGGCTCGTAGAATTCAGTTTTCAGTCATTAACTGATCGCGTTTAAATGACTGCCTTTTGTGAGCAATATGGCTTCATTATTAAATTTTGCCCTTTATTCCAGACAGGTGTTTAATTAACCAAGTCTCGGAGTCGGCGCATCAGCGAAAATGCAGGTTTGTGTATGTGACCAGAATGAAACCTCTCAATGAACAGAAAGAAAAAAATGATTTCCAATCGGTTCCGTCTGATATTGTTCGCCCATAAAAATGGACGACACGTCGGAAGCAAGAAGAAGCACTCCGATGTTCTGCCTACAGATGGCATTGTCACTACCCATTTTTTTTTCTTGTTAACCGTTATTTCCATTTCTGAAAGGCTTTTTTATAATAATAATAATAATAATAATAAACGATTTATTAGTAGTACTTCCACAAGGTGGCTGTTCGCCTACTAATTACAAATCTCAAATCAAATCAAATTAAATCAAATGTTGGTTTTTGAGGAGAGGGGAAAACCGGAGTACCCGGAGAAAAACCTCTCGGAGCAGAGTAGAGAACCAACAAACTGAGCCCACATATGACACCGAGTCCGGGAATCGAACCCGGGACACATTGGTGGAAGGCGAATGCTCTCACCACTGCGCCAACCCTGCTCCCTGGGTTTTCATCGAAAGTGCAAAAAGGTTCCTTCCTGGTAGGCGTGAATAGATTGTGCTAATAAATCCAGCAAAAGTTGCTTGACAATACACCCAAAAGATGCTCTAAAGTTGCTCAAAAATTTAAGTTGCCACCCAAATTTAGAAAAGTTGCTTACTTTTGAAAGTCATTTTGTTCTAGATAACTACTCAAAACATGACGTTGTATGTGTAATTTAACCTCATTTGTTGTGATCAATATAATCTTTAAGCTCAATGTAACTAACAATAGAAAGTATTTTCTAATGACGTTTCTCATGAGTAAAGATCACAATGTTTGCAATAGACATCATACTGCTGACTACTAAGAGTTGCCTCAGCGGCTATGGTAACCTCAGTAGGGTCAATATCTGTATTATTTTCATTTTCCTCGTCAGACATTTCAGCTTCTAATTGTGATGCCTCGCACTGCAGCAAATACCAAGATGGCGGGCCAATATGGTACCCAGAGTCCTCAGGCTCTTTGGCCAGCGGTTAGTCGCCAGGAGAGACTCTCGGAATTCCAGAAAATCTGGGGTAAAACAATGGAAGCCGTTACAGGCCAGCCATTATCCCAGAGTCTCCCCTGGCGACTAACCGTTGGCCAAAGAGCCTGAGGACTCCCTGGTACGAGATTGATGGCGGGCGGGAAGCTCTATTGTTGGAGCGAATAACCGCTGGATGTAAGCGCCCGTTAGATAGATAGCTGCTGTCCAGTTCGTGGGCGCACGTGTTATTTTATAAATTATTTGTAAGAACGTACGGCATCCTTAGTTGTGACAAGTTTTAATAAAAACCTTTTAATAAAGACCTCTATGATGGTTTGGTCAGTTTTTAACTATGTGTTGACTCAAAAGTTGCCAAGGAAGGCAAAAGTTGCTCTAGGTTGCTTGCAGTACAAAAAGTTGCTGAAAACTCTAAAAGTTGCTCAAAAGTTGCCAAGCACAATCTATTTATGCCTACTTCCTGGGATATTCGGCGCAGCTTGCGTGAAGGGCAAAAATGCGGTGAGCTACGTTCTCCCTCTCCAGGCCTCCCTCGGCCCGCCGCCGAACAGTTCTAGCGATGCCTTTCACTTTAAGCCGCTCGTTACACAGTTTACGTGACATTAAGAGTCGTTGCCTTAAAAAAAAAAAAAACGAACTTTCTGGCTTTTACCTCCCACGTGGAAGTTGAGGCTCCAAAAAAAATAGCCGTTAATTTGTATGTATACTGGCCTATAACTGACTGATATATAGATCACCAGCTTTAAATATCTATGTTTTTATTGCTTGTCATTTTAGACCGTCTATATTTATGAACATTAAATGTTTTTTTTTTTCAACAGAGGTTTGCCTCGGTCGCCGCCCTTATAATCTCCATCCACACCTTGGTGTATACGAATTTATCTGCTTCGCTTCCTGATAGCGAGGAAGACAGATGGGAAGATTCACAACCTTGGTCACACAGTCAAAACGACCCTCATCACCGACGACCTCATCAAAGTTGGCTTTGGCGAAAGAAGATTTCTAACCGCAGAACGACCCCTAAATCAACAAAATCGCCACTGCCAACGACAAAAATACCACCTGGCTCGGACATGTGCCGAAACCGTAGGATTGTTACTCGAGTTCAGGATGAATTAGGCCAAGTGGTATGCCTGCGGAAGAATACAACCGAGTTGATGGCACAGTTGAGGAATATGGGAGGACTGATCAAGCGATACGCTGCTGTTCAGGTGATTGATGCATGTGGATTTGAAGATCTAACCAGTTCCATAACGAGACCAAATGCAACACAACCGCCAACGAGCTCAAGAAACAGAGGTGGACTGAGAAGACAAGGTGATGGAGTACAATTGGACACCGAACTCCGACGTCGCAAAAGGACCCTCCCTACGTCTCCAGGCACTGTTTTCCGTGGATGCCGGGGCCGTGGTACAATAATCGACAACACTAGCGAGCACCGTTTATGCACCGAATGTGCCGCCACCACGCGCCTTGCAGACGATCGATTCCCACCCTACATCAAAGAAGTTGTTTGCCACACTTCAGGAAGAAATCACGCGATTCATGAGCAGGATTCAGCTCTTGTGCAGCAAAATAAAAAACACGCCTCAGGAAAGTATAAGAAAGTACCACCCCGTACTAGCGTCCAGTTTACGATTTTATCAACAGACTTGTATTATACAGTAATCACTGGTTTTCACTGATTTTTACTGAGGCTCTGTTGGGGGGGGGGGGGATCTTTATGTCCTCCGTCTGAATTTCAAACCTTTACATGTCGCAATTTCGTAAGGGCCGCATGTCGCTGTCGGAATTTCATGCACTGACACTGATGTCGGTGTCGCAATTTCGGAAAGTTCGGAACGCTTGTGAGGTCGTTTCTGCAACAAAAAATGCGTTGTCGTTATTCAGGGGTAGTAACTCAGTATGTTTCCACACAGAAGAAGACTGACAGAACGATTAAGTTTTTGAAAATACAAACTCATTCTCGACATTCTCCTCTGCCAGAATGCCATCAAGTCGCTGTCTTATTTAAAATCGCCAATAAGAACTCCAATGGTTATGAGAGGATGACCTCACCAATTCATGCTTTGCCAAGAACTTAGCCTAGCTGCATGTCGCTATCCATTTTGCTTTTATTTTTGTCGCTGTCGCCGTTTCTCGGGAGCGATCTTGTCGTTCGTCGTCCTTTCATTTCCTTCATGTTGCCGTTTCAGAGCCGTGTCGCCTGTCGGAATTTACCCTAACAGGGCCTCTTCACTGGCATCCTTAAATGATCACACCTTGGGGTGTACAGTGTATTATTAATCACAGCCTCAGGCAGCTTTAACCCTCTAGAAAACCACAAATGAAAGAGTTATCAATTAAGAGCGCATTTTAATGATTTCAATTGAATTACTGGTTCCAATACTGGGGTTAATTTAGACTTGGGTGATGAACTCTGCATATAACATTCACGCAATCACCGTCATCACTGATTTGAATTGCGTCAGTCTGGCTTGTTCGTCACTACCTGCCTCTATTTTGTTAGTCCTTCTGTACTAGTTGGTTCTTATTACGTACGCCGACTTTACAATTGCTGTCTGTGTTATCACTGATCTTGTGCAGTTTCTGTGATAAAAAAATATATACTCAATTACCTCCAATTGATGTTATGACCAAAACCAGAAGGACCTCACTTTTACTTCTCTGATAAGCGTCGTTGCGAGCACCGATGGCCAATGGAAGTCCCATTCAACCATTTTATTTTTCTTGAGCATTCATCCGGTCACTCGAACGAAATACTTGCTGGTTTACTTACGAAAAGATCGAAGACATGACAATAAAATTGATCAGAAAAAAGTCAAAAGAATCCTCCAAACCTATGGCGAGCGGTTTCAAACATGTTCCCTTTTTCAGTTGAACTGCCTTCTTATGCTATCTTTCTTTTGTCGCCGACGTCTCAGTCGTAATAAATGACTGGAAATAACACGAACAAAGTTTCAAAACAGCGCGGCACTGCATGCACCCAACACTGATAGTAATACTTGTGATAACTTGACTCTTCTTCGATTTCGTTGTGGCCACCAAAATTGTGAGTGTGTTATACTACACACGGGATCTGACTGAAGGGTCCGTTCTCCTGATGAACATAACCTTGTTAAACCACAAATCTCAAGCATAAAACGACCGAGATGTTTAATGAATTAAAAAGTTTATTAATCTACGTCAAGTTAGGCTGAGTGTCCTGAAGGAAACGCGGGCGAACAGACGCCGGCTAACGGATGATACGGGCCTTCCCTTCACCTATATCAGATATTTGTTTCCGACTTCATGTTCCTCGTTGAGGCGTTTGCCATGATTGAATATTTTAGCGACGTCTATGCTGCTATTTTATAAACTTAATTATGTCTTTTCAGTCAGTTTTGCTTACATCTGGCAATTTCACTTGTCGATAATAATTTGCCATGATCATAATAATTACGTAATTTCAAGTTTTTATGCAATAAGTGAAGTCATGGTTGTAGAAATGAAAGACTTTTTCCGTCTTTATGATTAGCATGAAAAGTTGGTCCGCAAACGTGATTCCTGTGACTTGTTCACTCATGCGGCCCTGTCTATATTATTTTCATAGCAACTGTCAATTTTTTTCTATCTATTAACAAGTCGTTTTGTTTCAAATAGCCTACAAGTAAACCGTGCGGTTTTTAGTGAATCCTTTCGTTTCAATTCTGATTTTTGCATTAACTTGTGATAAACATCTCACACCTAAAAGCCCTGTCAAGGAATATGTCAAAAGAAATCAAATTGGGCGTCTTTCGATCTTAACCTCGCTCAGTACAGGAAACTGTCATAGATAAGCTTCATAGTGGACTGTTAGCAGGCGTTTATAGACCTAGTTCGTTCAAGCATGCTCAGTAGTCGCTCAGTTGCATAGCACAAACTACATTAACAGATCAGGACCACTGGAGATATAGTATCCTACACAGCCGTTCTTTGTCTCGTCACGCAACGCTCCTCGCCAGTGGCTACTGGAGACTACTGGAGATATGTTGAGGAGAAAAAGTCGGTGGAAAGAACACTTAAATATAAGGAAAACATACAAATTATTCAAACATCTCACACGGAAGCATATATATCGCTCAGTTATTCCCAATATTTACAGTAGGGTGATAAAAGCCACAAATATTGCAGTATATCAGCCACGAAATGACAAATAAGCGCTTTCACCTAAATGGAATTGAAGTAAAACATTACTTCATATCGAAAGAGGATGTCAAGCTAGAACAAACACAGCCTACCCAAAACCACAACTCAGTCGTAATTACGTAATGTCTACGCCTATTAACTGTGCAAATTAAAAGTCGAGAAAATAAGACTGGAACTCTTATTGTTTCGTGTTTATAGGGTGTTTTGCATGAAAATTAAACGTAATTACGTAACGAAGCGGACGTCTTTTATACAGGCCAAGCGCAGTCAACCATAAAACACGTTTCGATTCCTACCACTCCTTGGTGAAAATGAAAAGTCAAAAGAGATAAGGTAATTGACAAGTTAGCGTTTCAAGACACTTACAGCGTTTTACACACTCTTATAAGAAAAATAAATTACCGCCAGATCTGTCTTCTCTTACGTCACCAGTATATAAAAAAAATAAGGCTGCATGCAATTTATGCAATGAACCAGAGTACGCGGAATCCTTATCATCCGCCACAAAAAACCGTCCTTGTTTCAAAATCGCCCAATCGTCAAATATTTATTCGCGTAATTCAGTTCCGCTTTAGGGCTTTAAATTGGTCGTTTATCTCAGAGTTGAAACCCAAAGGCAGATAAAGCGTTAAGGAGAGGCATTGCGAAAACTAAAGGTAAGTTCGCGCAGTGTTTAGTAGAATAGAAAGTGAAGGAAGAGTACAGCTGCTAAGACCGAATATTGGTATGAATTTTTACTCTTAAAGATTTCACTCACGGAATACTCAGCCACAGAATATATATGTAACAGTTCGACAGAAAAGTTCTGCTCAATAGTTTTCGGCCTCGCAAATGCTTTCGTTAAAATCAGTTTATCCCTATTCCAAAAGCTGGAGCAAATCACCTTGTACGAAATATTATTAAACAATACCACGCACAACGTTTTGCATATTAGCTTTTACATGTAATGGTAAAACTTAACATTTTATTCACAGACTTTCAAATTTGGACTATTTTCTAGAACGTTTTGTCTAGTGCGTCTCAGTGTATTTTCTTTGTTTGCCATGGCTACACTTTCAAGTTTCAAGGATGTTAAAGACGGAGAAATTTGGATGCAAACGCTAACCTCAAAATTGAAAAACTCACAGGCATCAACCTCGCTGTGGTCGTGACCTTACCTTAACTTTGTTAGAGCGCTTTTCAAATGAGTGTCGTAAAACCAAAACCAAAGCAATTACTCTGACCAATCACAACAGAAGTAAGCAGTGCAATGAGCTAATCAGAATACGAAGCAATTACATGCAGCCGGCGTTGGTTTTGCTTCTCATTGGTTAAGAAAGTGGCGTGAGTTTTCCTGGCCAATCACAGAGCGAAGCAATGCAAATCCAAAGCAAAACCACAATTACTTTCGACACTCAATTGAAAACTGCTCTAGTACGGGTGTGATTACTTCCATGAATAGAATGCAAAATTCTAGGCATTCTCGCAAAGACGTTTTCCGACAAGTATATACACAAGTTGTTGTCATCAACGTACCGCTGTGTTAAAACAACAGGGAATTTTTTTATTATTATTTTCTTTGAGAAAAGGAAGTTAAGTACCGCAGTAGATGACCTGAATAAAATCTTGCCACGCCGCGTGCCATCGCGCGTGAAAGTGGAAGCTCAGTCCATCGAGGTTTGAAATGCTGGTTCTTCGTTACAAAAAAAATGGATAACAACTTACTAAATAGATTACACGATTTAGGACACTGATCCACCCAAAACCCGCTTTTCAGTAACAAAACGTTTACTGCAAAAGTTTCTACATATGGAACAGCGTAGTTGAGTTGAAAAGAAAAAAATCCCGCTGGCCAGGCTTAAACGGGACAACGTGTACAAATTAAAGCTTTTAGTTTGTGACTGACCAGACCATGCTAATGGCCGAGTGACTCTTATGTTAATAAAGTTCTTCATGTCCAATTTTTTCCTTTCTCTGCCATTCCTGAACGTTCTATTTTCCTCTCCTGCAGTTAACAACACGAGCAGCATCGACAGGCTCGTCAACAAAAGAAATCATGGCAGTTAAAGTAACGGTAAGATTATCGGCCGAGTATCTCGTCTTCTAACTACATTACCGAGAAAAGATGCTGGCTTTTCCACTTTAAAAAAAGGTTCATTTAAAAATCTCCCTCATTGGTCACTACCTATAACAATTTCTTGGAAAAGATTGTTCATTGGTAAATCAGTATTGTTCATTGAAACCGAAAATCTCCAAATAACGGGTACGCATAACAGTTTTAGTGACGTCGCCATAACCCCTTCGTAATGCTACGTTCCGCCGAAACTTTGAAAATTAAATCGTCAACACAGCCGACTTTTTGCGACCCTCGTTCTAATGTCATTTTGTTCTTATTTTCAGCTGTTGTTTTTCGTACCAGTTATTATACTTGTTACTTGGTTTTCTCCCTCTTTGGGCGAGCCTTCTCGGTTTCGACCCCAACCGGCAATGCTAAACGCGACTCGTCGGCCTGTCTGGATAGCCACTAGACCTAAACCAACGCGACCAGCGTCGGCAATTCCAGCGAAACGATGCGGTACCATCTTGAACAAGTTTCCTCGTAATTCTAAAGGTTTTCGTCGCCCACTTTGTGTGCGCCTCAACGAGTCCCAGTTGCTCCAAAAGCTCAAAGACGTGGGTGGTTGGAACCCAAGGTACATGGCCATCAACAGAAGACAGACGTGCCAATTTACTGACCTTGTTAGCGTTGACAACCTACCAAGAAACTCTTCGGATCCCGTTCAATCTTCACAGGTTAAAAAAAAAAGCATGAGTCCTCGACGTCGAGGCCCGAGCATTCGCGGTTGCTGGAGCGCGGGTTTTCAGAGCCGCAACTTGGTACGCCTATGCACCGAATGTTCTGCAACCACGGCCCTTGCCGGTAACGTCTTCCCACCATTCATCAATGAGGCCATCTGCAAGGGTAATTTTTGCCACCGAGGTATAGGAGAATGTATTCAAAGAAGTATCAAGTTTACTTTTCTTCGTAAAACCGGAATGTTTGAGCTAGATGACGACTTGAGCGAAGATCGTGGTGAAGATGTCTTCGTGGAAAAGACGGTGACTTTTCAGCAAAACGTCAGGTCGTGCTGTGAATGTCGAATGTTTTCATTTATCAGGTTCTGCCGGCGTTAGGATCGCAAGAGAACGTTTCATAATTGCTTCCGAACATATAGCTTTTATAGTTAGATATCAATGAATTTTATTGAAACTTAGTGCCAATTAGCTTTCTGGTTTAGAATTGTTAATCATCGTCGGAGCAATTATCCCAATAAAACAGTTGTAACGTGATTAGCCAACAAGGAAGTTGATTGCTTATAGGCCAGAGATTCCTAAACCCTTATCCCAATCCTAATCCCAACTCTTACCCCAATCCTCATTCCAACCCGAATTATAATTCTCATCCTAATCCTAACTCCTGAATCCCAAATCCCGAATCCCGAATCCCGAATCCTGAATCCTGAATCCTGAATCCAGAATACTGAATCCTGAATCGAGAATACTGAATCCAGGATCCTGAATCCTGAATCCTGAATCCTGAATCTTTTTGTCATCCTAATCTCTGTCCTCATCCTGATCCTAATCATACTCCTAACCCTAATGCTTACCCTTATCTTAACAATAACCCTGGTCCTATAAAAATCCCAACCCTATCTAGCGTTAGCACTAAATCCCTTCTCATGACTGCCGGTTGAAAGTCCTATACACTGAGCGTTTTCAGTCACGCAAGTTAAACAATTAAATCATCAACCATTCAATAAATAAAGTCGAGAAAATGTGATATGTAGAAAAAATAATAAATAAAAAATATGCCAAAGTCTCAGGGCCGTGCGATATCCCGTACTCGAGTTATTCGGCAAAATGTACAGCTCAAAATTATAGTGTTTTGTATGGAAACGCCATCTTGGCGTCCCTCTGAGGGAAGCCAAGATGGCGCCCGGAAGCGAGTTAAAACATATGTTTCTTACTTTAGCTACCTCAAAGGCTTTGTTCTCTCTGTTGAGCTTTCAAACATTCACATAAGACGCTTCTCTTACCATGTTGGCTTTTCAAACCTGAAAAACACACGGTGAATCGATGTTTTCATGTAGGTGACATGCATGCGAGCAGACATCTTTATGTCACGCACTGTGAAAAACTCTAAAATTCAAACTCAATCTATTTTCAAAGCAAAGCAAGCTACCGAGCTGAGAACATGCAAGCAGATACCTTTTGCGCAATGAAGATAAAAATGCAAAAGTTTGTTTACTTTTGAATTTTAGTTTTTTTATGACGTCGCGTGAAAACCTTCTATAAGCAAACTCCCTGCTGTAGCCCATGAATAAGCTGATGATTGAGTTCACAGGCTTCACAAATAGGAGCTTTTTAAAGAGCGGGATCATTAGCTCTTTTCCCCCCGGCTGAACAAATATCATTCCTGTGGGAACGATGGTTTTGAAAACCTGCAACTTTCCCAAATCCCGGACTATGGTTGAAATGAACTACTGTCGTTGCCAAAAGGTCACTTTTGTAGACTGAATCACCCTGGAAACTGACTGAAACTCCCAATTTTCATTTAATATGACTGTTTATTCTCTTGCAAAACCAAAATCGCCCTCGGACAACAACCAAATTCATGCAACTTTGTCTTGAAGTTTTGAAAACAAAAATTCGTATTGAGGTTAAAAGTTTACAATGGCGGCAAACGTCCACTCCAGTTCTTGCAATCTGTTCCAAATTTCCTGCTCACTTCTTTAGCGCGACCCCGGTAACGCTATTTCATTTCACTTGCTCTCACTGGTCTTCCATGTTTGCGTTTGTGACCCAAAGGAATTCTGGGACTTTCTTGGATAACGGGCGCATGACAGTCCGCCAATTTCCATTTCAGGTATTTTTTAGAACCGTGTTGAGCCACCCGGTCCTGCTGACAAAATATTGCACTGATTGCATTATTTACAAGTTAAAACTCGCCAAAATTGCCATGCCAGGTCCCGGAATCCACTCACAAAAGGGCTAAAGACACAACTTCACTCCGTGAATTGCCATCACTCGCTCGAATACTTTGAGCGGCCCAATTCGTGTGAAATTGCTTCTCACCTCTGTTTTCTTTCAAAGGATTGCCTCTACCCATCAACCCAGCTTTATGATGCCAGGCTGGGGGCTTCTGAGGTGGAAAATGGCTCGAAAAACACACTTATAAACCAAATACGCAACGAATTGTAGCTGCAGTGATCGTTTAGAAATAAACGACAGCTAACGTGACTAGCGTGAAAACAAAGACAGAGCCTTCGGTGTTGTGGAACAGCGAAATCTCCGTGGTAACCCCTTATATGGAGTAGCTAGGTCGATTTGACCTCCTACCCTTCGGAAATTGCAAAAAAGGCGACCAACTCGCCGGTGGGGAATGAGTTAAAGGAGTCACAAGGCTACATTAAAAGTCAACAGGAGTTTACCAAGGCCACGTACCTCCAAATCCTGAATTATTTTTAAAGGCGCAATTTTTGCAACTGTTTATAAATTGTATACCACGGTGGCCTTAAATCTCACGAAATTTCACATTTATCAAAATTTTAGTGTATTCATGAAGAGGTGAGTGATCGTAGCAGTTATGAACACAACTAAGGCAGTAGTGAAAAAAAGCCTGAAGGCTTGTACCGGAATCGAACCCACGGCCACGACCACGACCTCTGCAATACCGGTGCAGCGCTCTACCAACTGAACTAACGAGCCAACTGGGAGCTGGTCATTTTGTTGGTTCGTAATAAGCCCGTGGGTGATAAATAAGTGAGTAGGAATACATTGTATATGAAAATCATATATTTGAACTGCGGATTAAAGAATGAAGATTTTATCCGCAGTTCACATATATGTTTTTCATATATTTATGCTCATTATGTTTATGTATGCATTTCAACATATTTTATTTTTGTTGTTTAATTTAACTTTCAAGCAGAAATTGGAGAGCATATGACTTAGCTGTAAAAACAATCATTTTCCGCTTAGCCAGGATAAGCTACGTTTGGTTTTAGTTTGGGCCTTACCACGACTTCGTGGGTAATTTACTTTTCGCAGCAAAATTTATTATAAAACTTGCAAATGTGGTAACGTTGATCGACCGATAATTTGTTTTACAGACGTACAATACCAAACGGGCGATGTCTTGCGTCCTTGTGGTCGGAGGCTTGTTACCACATGAAAACGTAGAGAACTATAAAGGCCATTTTCTAATTTAGGAACACCTTTCAACGAAGTTATGTGGTCTCCGCATCTAAGTCAACCCGGCGTCACAAATTAAAATAGTTCATTTGCGAGTCCACAACTTGGGAGTTGGTCTAAATGATCGAACGTCCGTCATCCAATAGACTCAATGGTCAAATTTTGCATTGATAAGGCGAAACAAGGCGAAACCAAAACAAAAAGGGATATTTGATAAACTAGGTGCGTGCATGACGTGATAGCGGATAGAGGCCTGACTCAGTTCGGAGAAAAATGTTGACAGCAGAGAGGTAATTTGAAGTGATGTCACATTCCCTGCATTATTATGATACTCATCTCTTTCATCTCTGCTTGAATGGCACAAATTTGTTCGGTGAAAATTAATTCCCATATAGTAAGTGGACTGAATTTTCGATTTGTGGTTCATATCTGTTGTCATGGATTCTTAAATATAGTTTAGAAAGACCTGAAGTCGGCATATGTAGACCACTGCGGACGTAGTCTTTGAAGTCTTTCATAATTTTGGATTCGTTAAAAATACCGCGATCATACTTTTTTGCTTTAAATATTGCGGTCAAGGGAAGTGCGCCGGCCATACGTACCATATAGGGGGAAGGGTGTGTGAGTCATGCATGCCTAGAGGTAGAAAGCCTACTGGTAGAAAGCCTATTGGTACTATTGGTACTGGTAGAAAGCCTATTGATATTGCCTCACCATTTTAAGTTACAAGGTCTATTATAAAATCATTAACAGCTTTACTAGGGGAGGGACAGTTAAGGCTCTTGTTGCCTCTCTCTCCCTGTTGGGTGGATCATTGGTTAAAACCTTTTTTAGAAGTCATGTACCTTAGTAGCCAATTGACGGCTCTGTCAGTAACATTTGACAAAATCCTGGGTGGCTCTTCTGCTTTCATTATCAAGTAATTTTAGCTCTTCAAGTGGTGCAGGCTTTAAAAAGGTATCCGCTTCCGCTTGAAAGAAGTGTTCAAAGTTGAAAATGTTGGGTGAATCTACTAAAAGTATCAGAAAAAGAATCATAGGAGCACCTAATATTGGATGTGCGTGTTTTGTAAAATACCAAGAGGTGAAGAATACCAATAAATGTTTTTAGAAATAATGTTGTTCACTAACAGATGAAACTTCGAAAACAGTCTTTTCGTTGTTTGGATCATAACAACCTTTTCGTTTTCTTTTTACGCACATCATGCTTTGGGACGCAAGGAGAACGATCCGGCAAAACAATGAAAACCAAAATAGTCAACAAAATAATGGAAATATGCTGCGGAAAGTGGTGTATTAGCGTATACAATACAACTAGGGGGTTTTCATTCAAGTGACTACCAGCCATATTGGTTCACTGAAACAAAAGAAAGTATTTGAATAAAAATAGAGTTCAATTCCCAGAGGTTTAGTTTGGGACACCAACATGGCCGCCGTTTCTTTGTTTTGGGACACCAACATGGCCGCCGTGACGTCATGTGAAAATACTCTATACATTATTATATCTCTCACTTAGTACGCCCGCTGTGACTGGTCAACTTTGAGGGCCGTATTCTACAGTACGGCGCGCTTGACTTCAACTAGTTTTCCTTCCCGCGCGCCGGATTAACCTCAGAGATATAATACCGGTAAATATCTTACTAACCTCGTTTTCGCGGTCCGTACTGTAAGTTACGGATCCTCGTTTTTTTTCCATTAATTCACGGGAATTCCAGTGTGAGAACGGGTTGGCTGTTATCCTGATTTGTCAAATCGCTCTGAATTCACTATTATCCTGAATTTCAAGACTTATCAGGTCGCTCAGAATTCTGGGAAACGGACATAATTTTTAAAAATAGACCCCAGACAGGACTTGAACCTGCGACTGCTTGCTTATTAATCTCTCCCTTAACCACTCGACCACTACGCTACTGTTGCAAAAACATCATTTTTAAAACATAATAGAATTCATGCGCTTTTCCCAAATCCTGTTGTAAATCTATACAATCACACGCTAAGAAACGATAAAAGACAGTCGATAGAAAAGGTTTGTCATCAAAATACTCTTTGTCTTTGGCCATCGTAGCTTAACAAGAAATAACACACAAACTGCGGTGATAAACATGACAATAGAACGCATTGTTGGAAAACAAAAATAAAACTATATCGTTTAACTTGACATTTTGTATGTTTCGACATACATCTTCAGAAGTGACCGTTAGGAATAAAAGTAACAACTAAATTTTAAATTTAAGATAAGTAACTAATTAACAATAACCTTGACAGAAGCTAAAACTAATTTGCATATAAAAGATGCAAACTAATAGAGATACAGCTTTTCGCTGCTTACATTTTCATTTAAGGTAGGTTTCAATTCTCTAATTAGTAGAGTCTCCTTTATCTTGCAATGAGTATCTGACCGACCTTTTGCTAATATCTCAAAGTGGTCCCATTTTAAGTTGTGACCAGTTGACGTGACGTGGTCTGCGATAGCAGATGCATGACAGCTACTCGTGATCGCTTTAAAATGTTCAGTATTTCTGTCATGCAATCTGCGTTTAGTTTTTCCAATGTAGAAATCCTGGCAGTCCCAACAGCTAGCCTTATAAACAACTTTAGTTAAAATTTAGTTGTTACTTTTATTCCTAACGGTCACTTCTGAAGATGTATGTCGAAACATACGAAACGTCAAGTTAAACGATATAGTTTTATTTTTGTTTTCCAACAATGCGTTCTATTGTCATGTTTATCACCGCAGTTTGTGTGTTATTTTTTGTCATCAAACATCAACACAAAGTTAACCCTCAGTTCCAAAATCTCTACGGGAGACGTTTATAAATATCTAATTGTTAATTCAACTGGTATCTCGTTCTTCAGTGGCCTAGCGACAAAAAGCCCCTGCTAATATCGAAACCAACTGGGTCAAATCCTATACAGTGGTTATAATTTTTCTTTTCTACAAATAAATAAGGTCCCCAGGACTCTTTTCCCAACTCGACCAGCGGATTGAATTCATGATATCAGCCAATTCATGATCAATTGACAATTCAGGATTATCCAGTGTGAGAACGGGTTGGTCCAATAACAACTTGGCAAGCGAATTAGTGCAAAATTCTTGTTATCGGCGAAAACGCGAAGTCAAAAGGTCCTGGGCTCTAAGTGTCTTACTTCTTTCTCGAAAGCGAGAGAAGAAGAGAATGCACGTGTTCAAGGTAGTAGCTATTTGTGTGATAGCCACAATCTGGTTAAAGCAGCACTGTAGCTCTCAAACGAGAAAAGTATTTTGTTTTTTGTAACCACGGAACGCTAGGTAAGTGTAGCTCAGAGTACTAATTTGGGAACACTATAGGGCGTATGCACGTTACGTCATCACCGCCATGTTGGTGTACCGTGAACAAAAGATTTCTCAATAGCTTCTTTTGTTATTGTCCACCAACATGGACGCCAACCCATTGTCATTCGAATCTCTGGAGACTGGTTGCATACCCTCTATACAGATGGAATTGGAGTTGGAAATTAATGTTGGTTTATGAGGAGAGAGGAAAACCAGACAACTCTATTTTCAAGCCCCGGAAAATAACCCAGTCCACATTGAAGGGAATTAGTCTCACCAATGCGGCATCCCTTTTCCCGCCCTCTTATGTAAATAAGTAAGAGACTTCGTTTTCCTAAATCCACGAACGTCGGAAACCTTATTGAAACTCTAACTCGATTAATTGCACATTTGTTTTGGATTGATTGATAATTCAAAGTTATTGCTTCCCCGCGTCATCTCCCAGAAAACAGAAACGTTACACCAAAGACTGGAATATAATCCACCGTCCAGGCCAAGCGATATATTTAATTGTTACATTTTGAAGAACAAATTAAAGGGCTAGACAATTAGTATTAACCATCAATCTACTTCTACTGACCTAGTTTCCTCAAACATATGCCGCGGTCCGCTCACGACGCCAGTGTCCTAGCATATTTTACGTT
>JAEMWC010000139.1:277500-290000 GCA_016490735.1 Pachyseris speciosa | reverse complement strand
ATTTTGTTTCGTCTGTATGCAAATCTGGCGTCACGGTTCACAGAATATCTCCGGCAGTTTTATTGCGGTTTTTCCAGCCAGTTTATCGGCGGTAATTTAAAAGAAACTGTGATAAGTTATTTGCTCGTTTATTATCAGAGGCACCCAACGACAAGTTTCGGTAGATATCTGTTCGGTGGAGGGTAATTCGCCTTGCACTTTCGGCGTCGATTTAAGAGTGCACTCGGATTTTCGTAACTAAAACGTGGCCTAAAAGATTCGAAATTGGGAAATCATAGCTCCTAAGGTTTTCGGAAAGGTCGTAATTGCCGTTTTAGGCAGTAAAAAACGTCAGCTAGCATTTTCGGAAAGAAAATTGTTCCGTAGAAAGTTCGTGGAAAGTCCATTTCAGCTTACATTTTCTCAAAGGAATATTTTGTTCCCTAACATTTTCCGGAAATTAAATTTCAGCTAGGGAATCGGAACAGATGAACTTTTTCTAGCTTATGAAAACATCGCTTTAAACAGACTTCAAACACCATAAGGTACGTAAAAACGCCTTTCTACAGCTTTTGATTGATTTGGCTCGTTGGGTGCCCCTGTATTATTACAACGGCAAGGACAACAGCCTTTTGAAGTCTTGTTTATTGTCTTATGTATCCTCACGCGTATGTAAATGAGGGAAGCCGTGGGTTCAGTGTATAACACGCAGTGTATAACACGCAGAGTTCCATTAACAAAATCTTGGGAAAAAAGTGCGAATTATATACGGGTAGGCAACAGAGCTGGATTGTAACAAGTAGAAAAAATGCTATAAAAAGTAAAAGATGTCAAGCAAGTAAAGAACATTTACCACACTTAAAACCTCTTTTCACTATGGCGCACTCTCGGGGCATTCAAAATGGCGACTGAAGAAAAAGTTTGGGCGCTGTCCCGTTGATGACGTAACACTGAGCATGCGTATTATGAGCAAAGTCGTTTCGAGCGCCAACTGCATTTCTAAGCTCGGGCTAACCCCCTATCAAAAAAGAGCGGGAGACCTTTTATATGGCCATTAAGGTCGGACGCGAATCTTGTGAACTGAAGCAATAGATTGTTTGATTGTTTGTAGATTTTTTGTTTAATAAGCTGAGCAGGACTCTTTATGAAAGTTAATGCAGCAGTTCATTTGTATTGGGGTTTAGAGAGGTATCATGTGACTCAAATACGGCGTAGATTGGTCATAACTCTTATGAATTATTAATGAGTCGAGTTCGCCATGACCGCTCAATAAAAGCACTGAGAACGCATTCATACAGGGTTAGCCTCGACTTAAAGTAAAATAGTCACAAATACCCGCGAGAAGGTGGAATTTCCGCTGGAATTTGTGAATATATTCACTTCACATGGAGGCTAACCCTGAACAAATGCGTTCTCAATGCTTTTATTCAGCGGTCATAGCGAACTCGAAACTGCACTATTGATTTGTGGCTCATTCTTGCAGGCTTTGAAATTCACTGGATTCCACTTAACTGAGCAAGCATAGCATAAATTGAGTAAGTTTTCAGCCAAAGTATGGGACATCACACCTCGCATGAATCTGCACTTTAAAGAAGGGGGTAATTCAATCTCGACATTTGGTGGCTACATAAAGAATTTTTAATTTTGAGTACAGAAACAGAAACAACGAAACGAATGACTTAGCTGACTTCAACACGAATTCACAATTCAGAAATTCAATTCAGTAGCCGTGTGGCTTCGAAATGTTCATGGTAAAAAGAGGCTAGGCGGGTTATCGTCTCACTTCGTGGTGACAAAAGGCGTGATATTTCGCGCTGGTGTCATAATATACCCTTGCTAGAAAACTAAACAGCCCGAATATAAGTAGTTGGACTTATATTTTCCAACCGATTATTAGCCTTGTCGAAGATTTCAAAGGTAAACACCTCACTTTGATCAACCTGATTTTAGTTCACATCAAATCGTTGACTTTGAACGCTGCATTATCGAATAGTCCACATTGATTTGTCGCCAATAAGTACTACAAAATTATTCGTCCAAAGTCATCAGTTTTCAGGCATTTGCGTGGATTATTAGCTATTAGAAGTCAAAATAACAAAGAAAATAACAGTCATTGATAAACTCAGGCGAATATTGCAATGACATGCAACCACTTATGTTTTTGAACTAATTTCTGATGATTTTAGCTGAGTTTTAAATATAAAAGGCTTACAAGTGGCTAAGGTCTGCCCATTAGTTAGCATAATCCCAAACTACTACGTACTTTAAATAGAACACTGCGCAAATCCACTTTTAAGAATGCAACTTGCTCCTGCAATCTGGCAATGAATCAGAACTTTTTTTCTCTTGGCCTATTCATTCAGAAATCTCAATTGGTCACTTATAAAACGTCTGAAGTTAAAATAGCAGACCAGTGAAGGAAATTAGGAGAATTTTCGGACAATTTTGTTAAGGGATATGTCATAGTCTAAAACTAAGTGAGACAATGATACCAGAGTTGACACTTCGATACGAAAAGAATCGTTTGTTTGCTTCAGGTCTATTGACTCGCCCCCATGGGTATCTGAAAGCTGCAAGAAGGATGCAGACGGAACTTTGCAAACTGGTAAATACGACTGACCGTCAGAGGAAACTACTGCAATTAAATCAAAATTAAGCTTTTCACAGAGGATCAGTGCTCGAGTTGTACTCGACTAGCTAATAGTAAGTGTACCTTAAGTTGTAGGTCCATTTATGCTTGGATCTTCTTCCTGTTACTTTAGCACTGAAACAGAAACGAAACTATGATGATACAAATCGGATAAATGATTAATTTTCCTGTGTTTAAAAGCAACATGTTTTTGGATAAATCTTACCAAGGGTTAAGATAATACGATCAGGAGCAGCCTTCTGCCTTCAAGGACTTCCGCCTTCTCAACAAGCAAGTCTCTGGCAGAGAACGATTCTTGTTCTTATGTCTGCTATGGAGCTATTCCACTTGTAAAGGGTTTTCCCGCGGTGCAACGCCTTTATAGCAATTTCCATAGTAATAACAAATAAATATTGTTTCGTGAGTGTATTCGAAACTAAATCAGTTTCCCCTGCGGCTTAGTAATTAGCCATTGATTATAAGATATTTGCTTTCGGGCGAAGAAGACAAGGCGCCCACATGCAAAGTAATTTTATATCCATAGATAGAACAGTTCGTGTTTATCTGTTGGGCATAAATGAAGTCGTTACTTCATCAGATACTGTCATTTGCTAACACACTTTATTGCCAATGTTGACATCAAGCAAATTGAAAAGATAAGTGTTATTCAAACACTTATCGTCGGTGTTTTTGTTTTCAAATAAAAAATAAACTACTTTGCGGTGTTCCTTTTCAAACTGTTCCGAGTCACCAACTATTACGTGTCCTATGACGTCACTGGAAACGCTTCATTAACCATTAATTAACAAAATGAATGAGATCATTACACTTCCCAGTCAGGACTTTCAGGGTCTTTCATATCAGCGACAAATTAAATATTAGCGTTGAGTTAAAAAGGATGGATATATAAATACAATGATAACTGAAAATAATAGAACCAAAAATAAGTCGTGAGTGGTGTTCGTTTCAAAGTACAGAAAATCGCTTACAGTGTGCATGTATGCTGAAGATGCTAATGATTAAAGAAGAAAAGAAGTTTTTTGTTCATATGATGAGAACGGCGCACAATTGCATTTTCTAGAAGCTTGTGTTTGGTATTAATTCGGCAACTTTGCATGTTTGTTTGTTATTATTATTATTATTTTTAACTGTCTGCATTTTGATAGTCCTTATTCTGCGTATTTTTATGAAGCACTATTATTTCCTCCGGATTCAGATGAGAAAACATCCGGCATGCCCAGTCATAACATTTCTCAAAAGCAGATTCAGTACGTAACACTTATTAGTAAAAAATAATTTATCTTTTCCGCCAAAGAATATTGCATTTCCACAACATCCTGCTGAGTTTAAAGACTAGAATGAACATTCAGTCATGGAGTTTACAATTTTATGGCTGATTTTGTTTCTTCATCGGGGGTTTACGCATCGCGCTCGTTCTATGTGGACAGGATTTCGAAACATTACATTTAGTTTCTTTGATAGTGTTATCCAAACAAAAATTGTTTCAGTAACATACTTAATTGTCATGTGGTTCGCAATGGGATGCAAACAAGATTTAAACCTGCCTGTTATGACGTATGCTGTAAATATAGATTTCAGACTCTGAGGTTGAGTCGAATGTTAGCTAGTTTTAATTTCATCTAATTCATAAAGTCATGAAGTTCTTACCCTCAAAATCAACGAACATTTTAAAAGAGTCTTTACTGGGATTGGAAGTGTTATTCGCACGAAGTGTTCCATACTCAAAAACTTCTTTCACAGTTTTTGCGGGGCTATGCGAAGGTTATTTATAGAATTTGGATCTTCAGTTAGTAATCATTGACTGTTCAGGAATAAATTGTTGATTTCTGTTTTTTGTTTCTGTTGCAATTGGCTACGTTCGCTCACAGAGCCACATAGTTTTCCATGGGGAGTCGGGGTTAGGATTTGGCAAAAATTTGTTTCTATGAAAGACAATTCAGTTACACTCTTGACGTACTTCAAGTGAAACAACTAATATTTTTTCTCGCCGACACACGAAATGTAAGATTTATTTCGTATCATGTAATAACAACAAATTTTAAGCCTTGACTTGTTATGGTCGTGGTGCACAGTCTTATATTCCAGTAGAGTGAAACCGTAGTCACTCTTGCACGCATGCTAAAACTTTAATGAAGGCCCAAGATCATGTTTACAACACTTCACACCAGAAATTAAAATAGAGGGGAATAGAAAGTAGACCAATATTTTTTGTACGTGTTGGAGTCCTCCCACGCCAAATATGGCATGACTAGTACGTCAATACGGCTTCTTTCTTAAGAAACATAAGTCTCATCAAACGTACCCCAATCTTTCAACCGCGGTTAAAATATAAATTAGAAAATAACCATCTCACAGACAGTTTTTGATAGCTGAATTGGTACAGCATTGTACCGGTATCAGCGGAGAAATCACAAGGGCTCGTAACTTTCAAGACTTTTTAAAATATTTCTACAGCTTTTTTTTTTGGCCCGCGTCGTCGTAACTGCGTAAGCTGCGTGCGTAGCTGTGACAGTCTTTCATCTGTTAAATATCATAAACTGATCAACCAATCTTAATTTCCAGCCCTTATTTTCCCACGCGAAAGATTGCGGTCGGCACCTAAACGAGGAAGTTTTAAAAAGGTAATTTCGTCCAAAGGTATTAAAATTCAATGAACCGGGGCTATATTAGTGACGGTGACTTTGCGGGTTGTGCTGTTATTGCCGCAACTGAGGTCTTTCGTTCGTACACGATTAACATGAAATTTACTGTTGGTAAATATTATCAATATTCCTTGGCAAACTCTGTATTTTGCAACCTTGAACTTTTTGGTATCAACTATTTTGTAAGGAGTAAGTAATAAGTATTCAGTTCTACTTAGCTTAAATCCCGCGAGGGAGGGGGTACCCCCTTATATGGGCTAGATAGGTATGTGCGGCCCTAAAGGGTATGGTTTTTAAGCCGTTTTGGTCTGAAATAGGGTATTGTTTGTGCAGTCTATTCCTGAATTGAGCATGTTTTTTTTTTTTTTAGAAGAAGCTCCTTCTTCATCATCCGGATAAGACCACCAACAGAAGAGTCACAAAAGCCCTTCTCAAATTTTGTTTACGCCAACCCTGTAAATGAAATAGGGCATCGAATTTTTGGTTAGGTCTGAAACCGCAGATTTTGGTCTGAAATAGGGTAAGGGTTTCAGGAAGCGGGCCGCACACCACATCCAGGGGATTAAATAACGAATTCTTTAATGTTTAATAATTCAGATTGTCAGGCCATGTCCACGTGTACATCAGCTATTCATAGCCTGACTTTTAATTATTGAAAAGACTATATATTCAATTACTTGTTTGCCAAGAAATCAAACATACTTAGTATCTCTTTTGTTTCCTAAAATGCAAAGTCAGCAGACCTTTTGTTCTTTAACGAGCTAAGTCAGCATTTCCTTCCTTAATGTAGTTTCCCTTCGAGGGAGTTACTTTACGACGTCAACGATTAAACTTATGCCGCAATCGTTTCAGTCCAAACCGGTTTGGGTTGATTTATTGAGATCACCAACCGAACACTTTTCCAGCCTTAATTTCCAGCGTTGGTTGAAACACGGTTGAGCCTGGGGATAGTTATTACCAGTCTCTGTCCAAGTTACGCAGGAGAGAAAGATAAATAAATAAATAAATAAATAAATGACCGTTACTTACCCTCGGCAGTATAGAGTGTTTTCACTTGACGTCACGGCGGCCATGTTGGTGTTTCAAGCTAAACCTCTGGGAATTGAACTCTATTTTCATGCAAATACTTTCTTTGTTTCAGTGAACCAATATGGCTGGTAGTCACGTGAATGAAAACGCTCTATTTATAGCACACAAGGCTAGTGGGGCCGAGCAAATACATCAAACGGATTCGCGTTTCCTTTATTTTCCGCTGTTCTAGAAAAGGAAATCACTCTTATTACTTTTAAAAAATAATGAAATACACTTACTCCTGATTGAACTTAAAAACATGATACAGTACATTATAATATAGGGAACATAAATGCATTAAAATCATTGGAAACTAAATAATTAACTTTACAATGACATAACTGCGCTTTTACATAACAAACGAACTCCAGTGAAATTCAAATCTCAACCGACAACTGCGTTTTGCGCTGCCGTCAAACAAATTTCCGGCGGCATCCGACTGCTACCGAAAGGCAATGATCGATGATTTATGAATCACGTGATCCAAAGCAGTTTCAAGCCATGAGGGATACGTCCACAATAAAGAGTTCCTGTATACTTAAAAAACCTTTTTTTTTAAGGACAGGAACTCTTTACTGCGGACTTAAATAAGGTTTATTTTGTCCCAATTCGATCCATCCATTACTTAGTTAGGGATTGCTTAGTTACATTTTCATTGACGGCAGTCCCTAACTAAGTAATGGAATGGATCGAATTGGGACAAAAGTAAACCTTATTTTAGTTTTATGACTCATATTTCATTAGTGTAACGCGCTAAAAACGATTTATGTCCAATGCCAAAAGTAGAACATCCACAACGCTTCAAGAACCTTTTAGTTGTTTCGGTCAGCTCAATCTTATTAGAGTAATTTACTGGACTAGAAATTATGTGAGACTCTTGAGTAATAGTGGCAAACAAGTAGTAGGCCAGACTTCCTATCACCTAAACATAGTGTTTCGGGATGCTATAATTACCTGTAGACTCCAATTATAGCTATGACAATCATGCATGCGCAATGGAACATCAGTCCGCTGATACGTCCGAATTCTTGCTACGTCACTGCCCCTTCTTAGGCCACGTAATACTGTCGAATTGTACTTCTTTATACATGGAACTGCAGTAATTTGCATGAACAAACTAAACAAGTAAATGAAACGAAAAATATTTTTGTACTAGCCAGTCATTCAGTTTCTTGACCGTTCTTTCAAAAGCAAGGGAAAAAAACTTTGAGCTTCATACACTATCTCTTCAGGTCTTGCATTAAATGACAACGGTAGAAAACCCAAGCTCGGTAAAAGTCGTCGGGTTTCCTGCGATTGCCTTAGATACTACTTGTAAGAGAATGAGAATCGAACATCTTACGTCGCCGAGGTGGTAACCACAGTTTTTGCCCTCAACGACAACATCCCAACAGGTGTCTCGCCAGCTCTTCAAACACCTCCGGTCACCTATACCAAAATTGTATTAGTGTTAATATGTGGCACTTGATTGTATAGAAAACTAAAGCCCACGCGGTGCGCTAAAAACAAGCAAACTTCTCGACTTTTTACATTCCTTGACTCCTCCCTCGTCCTGCCTTAAGATACATGCAGGCATGCCGGCCAGAGACCGCAAGCTTTTCAAGTTATATGTATGTGTATATATATATATATATATATATATATATATATATATATATATATATATATATATATATATGTATGTATATATACACGAAGGTCGAGAGACCGAAACGTTTTTTAATCATAAATTTTCGGTCTTTCTAACTGTTATATATATATATAATATATATATATATATATAATATATATATATATATATATATATATATATATATATATATATATATAATATAAAGAAACTGTAAACTTCTGTGTCGAATGATGATACTAAAAACAATGAAAACCCAAAGTCTTCTGTTACTTTGCTTTTGCGCTACGCGTTTCACCGCTGTTGCGGCTCTTCAGGCATAGCAAAGTGTGCCGCAACAGCGGTGAAACGCGTAGCGCAAAAGCAAAGTAACAGAAGACTTTGGGTTTTCATTGTTTTTAGTATATATATATATATATATATATATATATATATATATATATATATATATATATATATATATATATAATAGCCAAGAACTGGAAAATACGACTTTGCCAATATTTCGTCTTTTAATAAAGACGAAATATTGGCAAAGTCGTATTTTCCAGTTCTTGGCTATTATTTTAATTCGTCTGGAGACACAACCACGACAGTGGATGTTTTTGACATATATATATATATATATATATATATATATATATATATAACAGTTAAAAAGACCGAAAATGGCAACTTTTGGTTCAAAAAAGATAAAAATTTATGATTAGAAAACGTTTCGGTCTCTCGACCTTCGTCAGTTACAAACAGAATGTTAAAAACCTACGACTTAAAAACACTTTTACAACAATGGTTACAAATTACATACAAGTTACGTAACTCAGACAATGATAGTGGTAACAAAAATAAAACGAAAAACAATAGGTGTACAAAAAGTATGAAACAACTACGGTAAATTAACAGAATGCGGAATAACAACAATAATAGAACTAGTGATAAATGTTATGTAATTGTCGCAGCGCTACAGGTTCCCTATCAAGGGCCTCTGAATCATCATACCTGTCAGTATCATAACAAAATCCCTAAAGAGGGCCCTTAAACAATAAGTAATAATTTCCTAACAAAGAGCCTTTGAATGACCTGGCTAGCACAAAAATAACAGAATCCCCAAAAGAGGGCCCCTGAGCGCTGAAACAACTACAAGTGCTAAATATTACAATTAATGAGTCGGTACACACTGACTTGTTAAAATATATAGAAATAAATACACTGCCAATACGCACCTTAAGAAAATCGCAACCTATTGTCCAAACTCTGCTGAAATTAAGTATAATGGATGCGGTTTTTTGAATGAAATTCTTGTTTTTTATTAAGTCCATAAGGTGAAAGGGAAAACAACTGCGCACTCCAGTATGCTTCTTTCGTAATTAATAGCTGTTCAGTGTTTTCGGACGTGTTAGTTTGGATTTGATCGATACATTGAAATGTAAAGTCCGATAGCACGTGCGGAGTTCGGTTGAAGTGTGTGGCGACCTCGCAAGTCTTCTTATTGGTTCTCATGGACGATTTGTGATTTCTAAATCTAACTTTAAATTCCGTGGTGGTCGAGCCAACATACTGGAGATTGCATTTCTTACAATGAACCAAATAAATCACATTTGAGGAATTACACGAAAGTTTCTGCCGAACAAAATAGGTTTTACCAGTTTGTGCGCTAGAAAAAGTTTGAGAGTTGACAAAGAAGTTCTTGCAAAGATCGCATCTAGATTTATCACATGTGAAACAGCCGGCTGTGGATGCTGTACTTGATTGAAGCGAGCTCTTACTGCACTTAGAAGGTGCCAAAATTTCTTTAAGGTTCTTAGGTCTGCGAAAAGATGAAATAATAGAATTCGGTGGGAAAAGCTTCCTAAGTTTTGGAGATGAAAGCAAAAGATGAATATGCTTTTTGATTAACCCATTAATAGACGGTAAATTGGGATTATATGTGAGAACAAAAGGAAAAATCTTTTTAGACTCCTTGACTTTGGCTTTAAGTAAGTAATTCCTCGGAATATTCGCTGCCCTAGAAAATTCACGTGAAACCAATTCTGCCGAATATCCCTGTTCGATTAGATAGCCCTTGTACTCCTCCAGTCTTTTGGCGAGAAAATCGTCCTCAGAACAATTCCTACGTAGTCTCGAGGCGACCCCAAAGGGGATCGCTTTGAAAACATGTTTAGGATGGGCACTCGACGGAGGAAGATACAAGTGGCTATCAGTAGGCTTAGAATAAACATCAGTTTGGATATAACCATCTACCAAATGGAGTGTGACATCTAAAACATTGAGTTTGCTTGCGGAATAAACCAATTCAAATTTAATGGTGGGGTACAGCGAATTAATGTACCCAGTGAAAGAATTCAGCGCAGCAAGACCCTGTTGCCAGAGATCAAAGATATCATCACGATATCTCCACCATTGTGAGGGCTTAATAGGGCCACAATACTTAGCTTTGTGGTCTATTTCGCCCATAGCTATATCGGCATAGCTACAGGCATTTTTGGGTCCCATAGCTGTGCCGTGAACTTGAAGGTAAAATTTCTCATTGAAAACTGAGTGATTGCTTTTGAGGCAGATCTCTACAGCTTCCAAAATACAATTGGTGGATGGAAGTAGTTGATCTCTGGCATCAAGTGCTCTCCTGACCGCTCCTAATCCTAGTTCATTATCGATGTTAGGAAACATAGAAACCACATCCCAAGAGACCAGAAGGGTACCTTCGGGAAACGGACCCTGCTCATTAAGTTTATGTATCCTGTTTAGCAGGTCAGTGGTGTCCTTAATAAAAGATGGTTGCTTTCTAGCTATCGGTTGTAAATAGAATTCCGTGAAAGCTGATAGTTTACCACAAAGCTAAGCATTGTGGCCCTATTAAGCCCTCACAATGGTGGAGATATCGTGATGATATCTTTGATCTCTGGCAACAGGGTCTTGCTGCGCTGAATTCTGTCACTGGGTACATTAATGCGCTGTACCCCACCATTAAATTTGAATTGGTTTATTCCGCAAGCAAACTCAATGTTTTAGATGTCACACTCCATTTGGTAGATGGTTATATCCAAACTGATGTTTATTCTAAGCCTACTGATAGCCACTTGTATCTTCCTCCGTCGAGTGCCCATCCTAAACATGTTTTCAAAGTGATCCCCTTTGGGGTCGCCTCGAGACTACGTAGGAATTGTTCTGATTTCTCGCCAAAAGACTGGAGGAGTACAAGGGCTATCTAATCGAACAGGGATATTCGGCAGAATTGGTTTCACGTGAATTTTCTAGGGCAGCGAATATTCCGAGGAATTACTTACTTAAAGCCAAAGTCAAGGAGTCTAAAAAGATTTTTCCTTTTGTTCTCACATATAATCCCAATTTACCGTCTATTAATGGGTTAATCAAAAAGCATATTCATCTTTTGCTTTCATCTCCAAAACTTAGGAAGCTTTTCCCACCGAATTCTATTATTTCATCTTTTCGCAGACCTAAGAACCTCAAAGAAATTTTGGCACCTTCTAAGTGCAGTAAGAGCTCGCTTCAATCAAGTACAGCATCCACAGCCGGCTGTTTCACATGTGATAAATCTAGATGCGATCTTTGCAAGAACTTCTTTGTCAACTCTCAAACTTTTTCTAGCGCACAAACTGGTAAAACCTATTTTGTTCGGCAGAAACTTTCGTGTAATTCCTCAAATGTGATTTATTTGGTTCATTGTAAGAAATGCAATCTCCAGTATGTTGGCTCGACCACCACGGAATTTAAAGTTAGATTTAGAAATCACAAATCGTCCATGAGAACCAATAAGAAGACTTGCGAGGTCGCCACACACTTCAACCGAACTCCGCACGTGCTATCGGACTTTACATTTCAATGTATCGATCAAATCCAAACTAACACGTCCGAAAACACTGAACAGCTATTAATTACGAAAGAAGCATACTGGAGTGCGCAGTTGTTTTCCCTTTCACCTTATGGACTTAATAAAAAACAAGAATTTCATTCAAAAAACCGCATCCATTATACTTAATTTCAGCAGAGTTTGGACAATAGGTTGCGATTTTCTTAAGGTGCGTATTGGCAGTGTATTTATTTCTATATATTTTAACAAGTCAGTGTATACCGACTCATTAATTGTAATATTTAGCACTTGTAGTTGTTTCAGCGCTCAGGGGCCCTCTTTTGGGGATTCTGTTATTTTTGTGCTAGCCAGGTCATTCAAAGGCTCTTTGTTAGGAAATTATTACTTATTGTTTAAGGGCCCTCTTTAGGGATTTTGTTATGATACTGACAGGTATGATGATTCAGAGGCCCTTGATGGGGAACCTGTAGCGCTGCGACAATTACATAACATTTATCACTAGTTCTATTATTGTTGTTATTCCGCATTCTGTTAATTTACCGTAGTTGTTTCATACTTTTTGTACACCTATTGTTTTTCGTTTTATTTTTTTTGGCTGTGTTGCGCATGTGTTGCGTAACGGACAGACATACTTTTTGAAGCTCCGCTTAAAGCGTTGAAAGAAGTCGGTTTTAGGCACTTATAATGTCAAATCAACAA
>JAEMWC010000139.1:270000-272500 GCA_016490735.1 Pachyseris speciosa | reverse complement strand
TTTATCCGCCGCTTAGAACAATTTGTTGCCACATGCTCCCAAGTTAACAACCAATTTATGTTAGATGAAGCTGCCATGTTTCAATGGCATGGTGTCGGGGGAAGAACTGTAGCTAAAACGATGCGGCACGACCTCCATGTGGTCGCTTCGTTTGCTCCTGACATTGTGATCTTACAGTTGGGAACAAATGATCTTTCCCGGCTTGACCCACTTGACGTGGGGTCTTCTTTGGAGGATCTAGTGCGTCTTCTGCACGATCACTTTAACGTTAAGGTAATTTGTGTCTACCAGACCATTTATCGGGGAGCTGACCAGGTAGCTTTCAATGTGCGCGTCCGCGCGCTCTCCAAATATATGAAAACATTCCTAGAGCCACTCCCTTTTTCTTTTTTGTGGGGACACCGAGGTTTTTGGAACACAACTCAGACTTTTCTTGGCCGTGATGGTGTACACCTCAATAAGCAAGGGCACTATAAATTGTATCGTAGTTTACGGGGGGGTTTTAAAGTCATTGCGTCTATATGCAAAGGTCAGCCACTGAGCTCGTCCTCTTCGTTTTAATTTTTTTTTTCTGTATCACTGAGCCATTTCCTTTGTAATATTTATGTATGTTTTTACGCCCAGCCGTGTTTTTATAGCCGATTTATCATTGTTTTTCTTGGTCCAGACGGTCTCGTTGTCAAATAAGAGTGATTTCCGGCAGTGCATGATTATGTCGATGTCTTTGTCGCTGATTGTGGTATAATTCTTGGACACACAGACAGAACTTTATTCAACTAAGAACATGCCTTCTTATATACAAATGAGATGAGTGGCTAATTAATTCGCTAGTGTGATGATCTGCTCTACGTGTGAAATAATCTACGTGTGAAATAAAGATTCTATTGTTAGCGGCTTGTGAAATTTGCTAAGTAAAACTTATTCTCGTGGCGGCATTTGGAAATGAGTTCTGTTCTTTAATCCTTCAACTTATGTATACTTAGCTCTGCTACCACAGCATTGAGCACTTTATGCCAAGGTAGACATCTACCTCCACACACACACACACACACACACACATATATATACATGGCCTATGACATAACAAGTAGGAGCCCATGTCTGGCCGATTTAGAGAGAAAAAGCATAATCGGGTTTGAAAAGTTTAGAATGGATTTTTTTTGACGGCTAGCAACAACAGGACAGATCGACACACGTCCGCGATAGTACTCCAACAGGGTATTTCCGTTTGCTTTCTAGATTAAAGTACTCCGTAAGTGTGGATAGCGACTGAATGACTGACGACGGAATTGGTAGCAGCCCTTGTCTGACCTACCTATGTCCGTCAAGTCAAAGGATGTATACTGATTTAAAAATTATACGGCAAACTTATATTACGCGCCCGAACCTGCAGCAGCCCATGTCTGACCTGCAGTTCTGGGAACATATGATGGTTGTATGTGGTGCGTGACCTGTTCGGTGTTATGTGAGTGGTAAGATTAATTTGCGTTGAGGCGTTCAGAACGAATATAGATTTTAAAAGCATCAGATTTCCAGCGGCCAAGAGTGCGAATTTGAGCATCTGAAAAGCCGTTATTAGCCGCATGCGAAGCGGCACCAATTCGGAAGCTGTGGCCTTTATATCTACTGGTGTCTAGACCGCAAAAGTGTAAACAACGAGAAAGTTCGGTGTTAAACCGGTAAACAGAAATAGGCGCTAGATCCGGTTGACAGAATAACGGGCCCGGCTGAGCGCCGCGTAGTTTGCAGTATTCTACAGTCGATTTGACGGGACAAAATGGCAAAGAATCCTCCCGTCCAATGAGGATTTCGAAAGGTTTCTTGGTGGTATTGTGCTTGAAGGTGGTGATCATGATCTTTAGCATATGGGGTTGGCCCTCGTGGACCAGAAATGTTAAATCCTTAAACTGAACCAGAGACGCGGCACAAGTCGCACTCTTAGCCGCCAGTTCACCAAGTCGAAAGAAGCCGTAAAATGCCAACAAGAACATGGCGGAATACAGACAGCGTTGAAAGGCCGAAGAGTTGGTGTGTCTGAGAGATCGAACGAGCTCGTGTAACACTGGTCTAGTAATAGGTAAACGAAAATCAGCCAGGCGCTGGCGGCTTGAGGCTGTTAAGAGCTTATGGATCAAGAACGTTTTAGTGGGGTCTTGATAGCCCTTCAATTTGTGGACATAACTAATAGCCGACAAATAGGAGGTTACCGTAGGGTGGGCGAATTTCTTAGCCGATAAATAAGCGATAAAGAGAGCTAATTGGGGAGGCGATAAGGGCAAGGAGAGAGGTGATGACCCATAAAAACGTTTGTGAAAACTGTGAAAAACGCCCCACGCTCGGTGATAGGATTTGTTAGAGCCAGCCGTTAACGCCGAGCCTAATAAATCTCTCACACGGGCGACCAACTCTCCGGCAGAAGGTGCAGTGGCACCGGTGTTGGTAACTCGTCTGCCTCGGGCGTTATGTCCTTGAAGCGCTGCACCTGCATGGGTCGTAATCG
>JAEMWC010000139.1:187500-265000 GCA_016490735.1 Pachyseris speciosa | reverse complement strand
GTTTGTTCGTCAAATCCGTCAAAGGCCGGTGGTAAAACGGTATGTAGAACTAATTTAAGAGGTGTGTCCATTTTGTACAATCTGCAATCTGCTTCGTTAGCGTAACACGTTTATAAAACTTGCTCAAAATTTTGCTGACGCAATCCTTCCAATGCAAATTGGCTGATCATGACAGTGGAAAATATTTTATCCAATTCATTTTCGAAAAATTTGGATAGCATGCACTCTCCTTTTGCATCATCAAATTTTAACCATTCAAAAGAGAAAAACGCAATGAAAGTGGACTTTTGGTTGTAGAGAAAACTCCCTTTAATAGGGTTATGCCTAGTGACAGCATGGCCACTTTCGTTTACTTGTCCTCTCGAAATAGAAACCCTACAAAACCCGTGATAATGATGTGGAGGCAAGTTTTGGGTGTGTTCTTTGGAATGAGTGCAATACCTGGATAACTGTGTTAATACAACTTTGATTGGCTTAATAACAGGACGCGTTATTCATTGCCGGGACTTTCTATTAATATGAAGCCTAAAATAATTAAGACTCAAGTCACATTCTCAAACAAACGGGGTTTTTAGCAAATATGTTCCATTCGGCCGTGCGTTTGTACTCTAAGAACGCCAGATGACGTCAAAACGTGGTGACCAAGAATCAAAGTACGCTACGAGTCTCAGGCGAGGAGCGTGACTGATGTTCTTACAGCGTCTTGACGACTTCCGTGCATTGTCAGAGTACTCATTTACTAAAAAATGGAATTTATTTGTTTAATACCTTGTTTTTCTTCCTTTTTCGACTAATGACGTAATTCGTGTGCATGTACATTACTTGCAAACTCCACTAGACCAATCAAAACACGAGCTTTATACTGTCCGGTTGAATCATGATACTGCTGTGGCATCATGAGAACTGCACTATGATATCTATATCTCGGCGACGCTGTTACTGACACGGTGCTTCTTCTTGTTACAGCGTGCAAGTGCAGAGAAACAAATACTCTGTCCTTCTCTGAATCAGCCACTACTTGATGGAATTAATACAGGTATTTTATAACAGTTGTTAATTTTGTGAAAAGAAACGGATTCAGTTTTGTATGTTTAAGACGAAAGGCGGCCACATTCTAAAACTGCTGAAAAATGAAAGTTTACGGTGTAAAATATAACAGAAGAGTCATTTGAAATCCCCACAAAGTAAACTAGCGTCATACTGCGGTGCGTTGAGGATTACCAGTAAACCACCATACTCGAATTTTCGAGAAATAAATACAAAAAACGACCAATGTTTTACGATCAACTATTTTGTCAGCTCTCTGATTCTCTCTAATTGTAGGCCACAACAAGGCAACACTGGCAGGACGGTGTCTTGTCATTGGCAAACTGATATGTGTAAAAAGTTTACTTGAATCTAAATTCGATTTTTTTGCGAAACGTTTTCCAATAGTTGGTAAATAATTATTTGGAACTTATATAGCACATTTTCCATGTGTATATGATCAAATGCGCTTTACAAGCAGATGAAATTGGAATTTGGAAATGTTGGTTTTTGTGGAGAGAGGAAAAACGGAGAAACCGGAGAAAAACCTCTAGGAGCAGAGAACAAGAGAACCAACAACAAATTCAACCCACATAGGACGCCGAGTCCGGGAATCGAACCCGGGCCACATAGGTGGAAGGCGAGCGCTCTCAGCACTGCGCCATAAATTGTACAAGAAATTCACGCTTCAGGAAAAAAGTCCGAAAATAACAGTATATTTAAGGATAAATTGATCAATCATGCTGTTTTCTCTTTCATTTAGATTGCCCTTGTTATTATCCAGTTATCCGCTTTAGAAGGTTACATTTCTAGCGGGGAAAAACGAACCAAGATTCAGGACAAAGGAACTGCTATGGATCTTTCTGGTGAGGACGAAATGAATAGCGGACAACTCCATGGAACCAAACAACCATTCGGGGATAATAGGTTAAGGAAAGGTGCATTTTTTCAGCCGACCAACGCGGCGCCCATCAAAAAATTAGTCGCAGCCACCAACCCCATGACAGTGAAATATGAAGGGCTGTCAAAGTTCGCTACTTCTGAAAGTGAAATGGTAGTAAAAAGGAAAACTGTACCAGGCGAAAGCACCACAGGTACACCAACAAAGGAACATCGACATAAATCCATCGTTAAAAGGTCAGTAATTCGAGTTCCAAAGAGGGGAGATTGGATACGCAACACTACGCATGACGGGAAGCGAGCAGTGATGAAGAACAAAAGACGAATAAGAAGCAGTGTTAAGTCAAGACGGAGGATACAAAGAGAAAGAAGGAGAAGAAGAAGAAGCACTACTGCGAGGCCAACCTTCATTCTTCCGACCACTAAAACAAGTGAAAACAGTTCGAACGTTACTGATCTCCCCAAGAAACACCCTTGTAACAGTAACGTAAAATCCTCAATTATGAAGTACAAAGTGAAGTACAAAGTGAAAGATATTGAGTGTCGGCGATGGCGGACAAGCGAGCTGGAACAAAAATTAAACTGCTTGGGAAAGTTTAATCACCAGTACTTCGCTGCGTCATGGCGAGAGGCTTTGAAGTTTAGAGATCTTGACACTGGAGATAACTTAGACTTTAGCAAGTCTTTTGTTTGGAAAGGCTCTTCTCGCCTCCGCATAAAGCGGGATGCAAACCAGCGGGATATTGACCCAGGGGAAACGTTGTTCGTTAAGTGTTACGCGGCAAAGACACCCACAGAAACCGGCCATTTGCGAATATGTCCCATTTGTACAACGGTAACTCGACAGCCATCAAATCCCAAGAGATTTCCAGAGTACATCAATGAGCTGGTCTGCGATCCTAACTCGACGTCCAACTATATCGCAGGAATCGATGGATTCTGTGTTCAGAAGACCCTTACCATGGATTTGTTACAGTTTAATGGTGACTGGGAAATAAATTCCGCACTCAGCGAAAAAGAAGGGCACGATATTTACACAGAAAAATGGGAACCGTACACTCAGACGATTAAACGCCACTGCGCATGCGAACTTCTACCGTCGAGCCCAATAATGACATTATTGTAAGCTTGAGATCTCTTTTATTTCATGTTTGGGTTGGGCAATTTTCTGCGAGTAACACTGATTTTACATAATGTTGTGCATAAGTTTCGTCGAGAAACATTTTTTGGCGCTTAACAACATTTCTTCCCACCTTGATGTTTATAATGCTATATTTTTTATCGGTCAAGCATGTAGTTATGATTTCGCTTTTTTAGCAGTGCCCATAGGAGTGTAAAATGAGAGAGATCAAGTTTCTGTCTACTTTGTTTCATTATAAATTCCACTGGAAAAGGGTTACCTTCATGCTTTTTGTCAACATTTTTCATGGTAACATAGTTTGGGCCATATACACGTTACACGTTATAGCTACCCCGCAAAATCGACCACATCCGACAGCTTTACGAAATATATATTACACCGGTTAAATGGGAGATCTGATTAATATATATATATATATATATATATATATATATATATATATATATATATATATATATATATATAATTTAAAGAAAACTGTATGAGAGAGTCAGAAATTTAATACACAAAGATGCATTTGAAGTAAAAATTTAAAAACAATATATATTTAAAATAATAAACTATTATTTCTAAAATGATACTTAATTAGTATTATTGTATGGTAGGTAGTGGCAGTATTTTATAAGTACTGTAAGTAGTAATTATAGTGTAAGTATATATGTAAGTACAATATAAGTGCTGTAAGTAGTGTAAGTGTTCGTATGGAAAATAAAATTCTATTTTAAGTCGTCAAAACAAAAACTGATGTCAATTTGTGGCTGCCAAGCAGTTTTTTGTTAGTAGTACATGTATTTCCATTCGGTTTCATTAAGACCAGTGGTTTGCGGCTAGGATGACAACAAAATAAGACCTCGGCTCCTTTAAATTTAGTGAAGTTCCTAATCGACGACCATATTTCTATGGTCTGATAGTTCGGTCAGCGGATGATGTGTTTGTTCAGTTAGGGGTGTTACAGCAAACAAATTTCTCTTTTGACATTTTTGACAGGTTACGGGACAAAATTAATAAGCCGCATCTTTTAAAATTTCGGGAATTGGAAGCTCTTAAATGTTTTGACATCGTTAATGAAGATTGAAAATTTTCCCAGCAAGTGGTATCGTTCATTATTTGACAAAGTGCCCGTTGCTATGGAATATTGTTTCAATTAGAAAGCATTTCGATCTCTATGTTTCCGTCAAAGGCAGTGTCATACAGTTTGTGGGATTGAGTGAATGCTGTTTCCATAACTTTTGGACGTGTCGTGCAATAACCAAAGGTAAGATTTCATTGTAACCTTTTTTACTGATCGCCCGTTGTTTCCTATTTTCATTAATACCACTATCAATTTTTTTTAAATAGCCTTATCTCCTGCATTGCATTCCACTCTAACAACGGCGTGGCTTCCTCACTTTTTTAAGACAGCGAGGATCGGAACACACAGTACTCGGTAAGAAACCGACCAGACTGTACAAGTAACACTTTCGGATATGCGTAGAAGCGAATTCTCTTACGAGAGCCAGTCCTTCTTTGGCAACTGGCTTACTCCAACACGTATTATTCTTATTGAAGCTTCGAATCCCCTCCTTTATCCAATATTTTTTTTCTTAGTCTTAACCTTCAAATAAATTATAGAGTTCGTTTGTGTCACTTTCTTTACCGAAGTTTGTTCTCTTTTCCTTAGTGTTTTAATTTTCATACTCTCTCGAAATAAAGATATGCTGCTATCTAAATTCTAATATTTTAATATTTGCTTTTCTAACAGAACTAAAAACATGATATTAAACTTTGGTACTGCTGGTTCAATATTGACAAATATTTTTAGCACCTCTTATATCTTTATAGAAATTTTACAAATGAAAAGTTCTCAGAGGTTTTATACGGAATTGAAATGGAACGTGCCTGTTTAATTGAGCTAATTTCGCCTCTCCGTCATATTTGTTTAAGCGGGCAGAAAATAATATCATTAAAGCTCCGCGGAAGGTTATGCTAACTTCAGTTATTGCCTTTTAAACTAAGTGGCGCATGTCGCAATTTTTCTTGCAGGAAAACGTTCATTCAGCTTGAAAATGAAGGTAAAGTAGCTGTTAGCGAGTTAAATTTACAAAACGGTACACTGAACCTAATCCCTTTTGTATTTTTAAAAGCAATTATTCCAAGAACACCAGAGTTCTTCACTAGTTAATTTGGGACGACAGCGTCTCAAAAGTGATTTTGGCAAATAACGAAGTAATATGATAAATACACTCAGTTTTAAATTAAATTAATGGTCATGCTTCGGGATTCTAACCACAGATTAAAAGTCCAAATCATATTACTGCAGCAAGGTTTCTATCTGCTAAAAGGGTGAAGTCTTTTGCTGTGGACTATAACAGGAACAATCGGTCCATTTCCTATAATTTGAAGACAGAGCAAACAGGAAGGCAGGAATTTAGAATTTGATTTTTTTAATGGCTATCAAGCGAACAATTAACCCGAAAACTCAAACGTCGATGACTTCAAACACTGACAATATATCATTAAAAGGGTGTTGAATAATTAAGCTGATATTTAATGTGGGGTTTTTTTTTTCTAGCTTTCAGTCAGACCACCTCGTATTTTACCATCGGAGCGGGCATAATTCAGTATCCTCCATGGCTCGTTGTGTGTAATATTCATGTTTGATAGTCCTCAAAGCCAACCCACCGGGAGCAAAATCAGTTTCCCTGCCGTATGAAAAGAAATGCCAAAGTCAAACAAAGTTAAAATACAAATTGAATTGTATTTATTGCGTCAACATCAACGGGTTATGACTACGGTTTGGATGTATGGTTTATTTTTCGTGTGGCCGCGCGCGGTGTATTTATTTGGAAAGATCGACGATTATTGAAAAGGTTTTGAACCCTTACTGATAATTGCAGTTTTATTTCTTGTTTGTACGTTGTTGGAAAGCGCACTGTGGTTCGTTCACTGTTCACTTGTAATCACTTGCATTGAACCGGTAATATGTCATACGAAAACATGTAGGCATGTCACTGATATCATCAGGACCATCTAGATAGGAGTCTCAAAATATTCCCGGCAACTTTTCATTTTCGATTTATTCACACCGAGGCAAAGAACGAAAAAGATTAAGCTGTGAGAAAATTTTGCATTATTGGTCAGTATCACGAGTAATAATAAGTCATAAATTAAAAATGTCTATAGCGCTTTTCCCAGATGTGATCAAAAGCGCTTTAAAAAAATTTAATATAAAATTAAATACAACATTGAATGGAGATAAAGTAAAAATTAAATTTAAAGTGATTCGTTAAAAAGATAGGTCTTGAATGTAAAACAAAATATTTTATAATTACGTGGTCATTGGGCTTCTGCTGTGCCTAATAGCTAACCAGTGAAAGCAAGTGATGTGACCTTTGCTTTGATCCATTTTGATCCTTTGATCCATTTCTGCAGGGTATTAGTCGTCCTCCATATCTTTTGGCTATGAATTTTCTACTGATAACAATAACTGCTGGTGTTGACTCACTGCCCAACAAAAGAGCTGCTCTCGAAAAAGTGTCGCAACTTCCACAAGCCCATCCTTGTCATAACACCACTATGAACAAGACCGTGACCACCCCAGAAGGTGAGAAAATCCTATGCTTGGTGCCCTCTGAAGACGATCTTCTGAAGAGCTTAAAGGAATCTGGAGGCTTCAATAAACATTACGTTGCTGTCTCCGAAGAGGAAGTTAAGGCGAACTTCGAAGATCCTTTCCATCCTATTGCCCAGTCACAGAATCATCCAAAACCGGATTGGATTTGGTCAAGTCGGATTAATGTGACAGGAAGGCGTCGACGATCCACTGAAGACAGAAAACACAAGTTGGGAATCACTACAACATTATTGGATGACGACCAAGCTGATGACAAAAGAAGTTATGGAAGCACTTGTCTTCGATCTTGCGTGAGCCAAGGTGAGCGCACCCCTGAGGGACTAGTTCAATTGTGCGAGGAATGTTGGTGGGTCACGTTTCTCCCAGAGGACAAATTTCCGCGGTATGTCAACGAAAGGATCTGCGGTAAAGATGGTACAAGTTCCTCTCCACCCAGTGGCTTCTGCAACAGTTGGAACGGTCAGTGCATCCAGCGGTCTCTCACGCAAGATCTCCTTATGAGAACCAACCGTTATGAAAGAATTTCTTCACCCGATCCACAGTACAGTGTAGTATACAAGCAGGTCTGGGAGCCATACGGCCAGCCCATCAGAAGCTGTTGCCAGTGCCAGAACTTTTAGAGTGTTTTCATTTGTCCCAAAAACGTTTACTTACAAGCTTTTGAACATACATAAACTAAAGTGCAGTCGGCTTAGACCAGAAGGTAGACACAATTCTAAACATCCCTCTTTACAATATCAATAAATGAATACATAATGATGATTAATGTAGAAATAGGAACCTTAATTATGGGTCTTCCACTAAAAAAATTGATGATGACAAACTAGTGAAACCTCTAATTCGATGTAAAACCTTTCTTACTATAGACGTTTTGCAAGATTAAATAACAGTTTGATTGAACGATAAAGAGCTGTAATTCTGGCTGTATGTCACAGTTTTAGGGTGGTGTGGGTTCAAAGCCAGATGCTACACGACTACTTTGGAATTCCGAAAGCCTCGGTTTCCGGATGAGAGTGAACCCCCATATTTAACAATTAGATTATGTGCTCGTTCTCAGGGCATTTTATTTTATTTTTCACCACTGTTTAAGTAGTGTTCATAACTGCAGTGATCATTCACCTACTCATTAATCGTATTAGCTCTCCACTTTCCAACTCCACAAACATACATTTGAGGATCGAACGAAAAACCAGCTGCGTTACATAGTACTACATATGAATCTTCTCAAGCTCCGCTCGACGCCATCATATTCACTTAATGGATATAAACAGTCGACGCTTATTTAAGGCATACACAAATACTCCGACAGTCCACTACAACGCAGTTGCATGTCACGTGGATGGCGGACTGTTTGCCTTTTGGCATTAATTTCAATTTTCAATCACCTTACCGCGACGTAGGCCTTACCGTACCGTGTATTACCTTATCGTAGGTATAGGCCCGTAACTGCAGACGCTGACCGGGAGACAAGAACCCTGGTTACCGTCTAACACGCATCATGCATACTGTTAAGATCAGCAGTGTTAAGAGCGGCTTGTGCACTAATTAACGAGGGAGAGTTGTAAATTCTGGTCTCAGTTGAAGTGAGGAAAACCGGTGTGATCCTGTCACGAGTCCAGGGGGGGACTCGAATATGAAAGGGGCGGAGATGCTCGTCGGAAATTTTGAATTGAATCCCTAAAGGAGACCGATGTGGGCGTGGCCCAAGTTTTCTTTGACCCCTAAAAGAGACCATCTGAGACCATTTTTAAACACAGACAAATGAAAAAAAAAACAGTGACTTTTAATGATGGCAAAGACGATCCAAAAGTAAGATGGCGTGTTGGCGGTGGAATCAATGTTCCAGTAAAAATTGAAATGAAAGCAACTGCAAGCTCGATCACGGAATTGAAGGACGAACTCTTGAAACTCTGTATTAGGGCAAGAATCATATAACAAGCTTGTGAATTTTTTTAGCCGTGATCAAATAATCGTTTTGTTTTTCGTATTACACTCTTGTAAACAATGGACAAAGACATTTTGTCATAGTCTTCTTTAGGTATTGATGTTATAGAAAACGTTGATTATATGAATCGAGTAAATAAAACGAATTAAAAATATATATATTAAATATATATTTTTATATTTCTTCGCGTGCAACCCTAACGAGACCTTCACGGCTGAACATAACGGCGTTTTTCCCAGAACACCCAAAGTGAGACAAAATCCGAAAATTACACCCCTACGCGAGACGATGAGCATTCCCGTCCCTTTCATATGCGAGTCCCCCCCCCCCCGGATCACGAGCATGGGACAAACGTTAACTATGTTAAGATTATTTAAACGCACATATAGTTGTCTCTTCCACTTCGAAAATGAAAATGATAATAAATTTGAACTTCAGTTTGTGTAGAGATGTCTATCAGCTGCTATCGTATACTGTTGATCTCATCTCACCTACCCGGCCCATGAACAAATGCAATTATACAAAAGGGTGGTAGTGGGTCCGCACGTCCTTCCTTATACGTTTAAACAGGAGACGCGATTAAATGTTAAATCATGAGCCGCAAAATTAAACATTGCAAGTTTCGTCGCGTATTTGTTTGTGTGTTTATTTATTTATTTATTTATTTATTTATTTATTTATTTATTTATTTATTTATTTATTTATTTATTTATCACAAGTATGATTTCAGACCAAAACTGCATGACACAAAGTTCAATTACCACTTTATTACACCTATTTTGAAATCACACAGTTTTTTGTCAATATTAATTTGTTTTTCCATGAAATTTGATAGGTTAGTATTATTTCACTTTCATTTTGATGAGTTACAGAAAGGATGCGATTTAGAGTAAAAAATGGTGCAATTTGGGAATAAATTGCACTGTTGAGAGCCAATCAGATTGCAAGGATCACCAGTGATTTTTAAATGGTTGTAATAAATACTGTAAACGTTTAGTATAAAAGAAGTTCCTTTAGAACTCTTGTTAAATCCCTGATGAAGTCTTTGTGATCGGACGAAACCGGTCGGATAATAAACAAGTTTCACTAGTTTTTATTTAATAAATTGTCTACCCGTCACTGTGCTTGTGGCTTAAGGTTACCGTGTACGTTCAGGGTATAAAATTTTCGATTTTTATTTTTCTCCATAAAAATGAACTTTTTACTGTGATCTTTCAAGCAAAAAAAAAAACACAATTCAAAACGAGTGAATAGTCGCCGAGAGATTGGGAAAAATCTATATGCACCGGATGTAAACATGGACAATATGTTAATGCGAATGCAGCCAACCGGAGCGATTTTCGCGGGAAATATTGCACGTGAAAAAGTTGCTTTGCTTCATGAAGGTTGTGCGCTTTTAGTTTTTCGGCTATGACGATGGGTCAGGTAAACTTAGTCAAAGCCGGAGGATATGTAACAAAATGATAAACCAGTGAACTGTTTGTAGCATGAGAGTTTGCTTGCAGATAAAATTACGCGCAAAATTTCCACAGTAGGTGACCGGAAGAAAAGTTAGCGTAAATTGATTGGCCGATCGTCGATAGAGGTGTTTGCGGGCGGTGTTTGTTTGTGTAGTGAAGATTTTTTTTAAGCGCTGTTTTCTCAAAGTTTATTTTTGTCTTGAAGAGGAAACTTTCAAGAGTTACAACTCAAGGGCAATTTGTTCGATTGCGGTCAAATTTGGACAGCCGCTAGATTAACTTATCTTCAACAAAAACGTATTGGGGAATTAGATAATTTAAAACCGTTTTTCGCTGAGAGCCATTTCCGTGCGCCCTCTCCGTCTCTTTTTCTAGCGAATTTGAAAATGCGCTGTAACTTTTGAACACAGTCGAATAAAGGAAAACCCCAACACGTTTTTTTAGCGTCTGGTTTCCAGACTTCGAGAAAAATATCAATTTCCCTAAATACAAAAATCACATTTAGTTGTAGCTTTCAAACGTTAATTTACACCTTCGAGTTTAAACTCGACGGAGCGTTCAGTAATTCACTTTCTCACAAAATTAATGAAATATTCAAATAGCTAGTTCAAATAGCTTTAATTTGATATACGGTTTATGGTATCTGGGATGTAATCGGGAGCCGCTACAACACTTAGATTAGAGACACCCCTGAAGGTACACGGTAACCTTAAAATCACGTATAAAAACAATCGGGCAGCATAAGCGTTTTCACCCCCAGTGGCGTATTAATGGTCCAAACAACTAATCTCTTGTTTCCGGCTTTTTCCAAGATAAGCTCACGTTCAGTACTTAGCACAACTCAAAGAAAAACGGATTAGCGATTACAAACCGTAGTGACATTTCACTCTGTGGGATTTTTTAAACTAAATTGCTAAATAAAAAAGATTCCCAGCCTTGCTTTTATAGAGATAATTAAACTTAGACAGGTGATAAAATGTCGTTTTATTTAATGATCCGAAAACTGTTGACTACCAGTATTACTGTGGAGTAGAGGGGGTTAAAACTGCAGATCAAAAGGGTCGGGAATCCAAGAGAATTCGGCCATAAAAAGGTCGGAATTGATGTCACCATGCATACCAACTCAAGAGAAGAATCTCATGGGACACCCTTCTACCATTCAACAACGACAACAGACGGCTTAAAGTGTACCTAAACTCCAAATTTTTTTCGCTAAAATAAATCTTTGCACCTGTTTGAAACGCATTGCGCCTTTTTTTTTTTTTAGCAAATCTTGACTAGTTATTTTGACTTTTCTAGGGTAAAGTTGTAAAATCTGGCCCCACGACCGACTCAGAAGGGGCTTGGATCTATTCTCGATTTGACGTCACAAACTGCTTTGCATGCATGTTTTACAAAGACTTAATGCGATGCAAATCAGTTTGTGACGTCAAACCGAGAATAGACCCAAGCCCCTTCTGACTCGGTCGTGGGGCAGACGATGGCCAGAATTTGCAACTTTAACACTCTAGAAAGTCAAAATAACTAGTCAAGATTTGCTAAAAAAAAAAAGGTGCAATGCGTTTCAAACAGGTGCAAAGATTTATTTTAGCAAAAAAAAATTGGGTTTAGGTGCACTTTAAGTTGTTTTGATAGATCAATATAAAAACGTGAGTAATGTATTACAGGTTTTTTGGGGGGACAAAATATACTTTATTAGCGAATACAGAAAGATTAAAATACAGAATGAACGAAAATCAAACAACAAACTTTCTCCCTACTGCAAGAGCAATTAAACTTTCCCTCGCCATATATTTTCTAGTACAGTTATGTTCAGTTATGTAAACGTTTTCCCTCCTCCTTCCCCTCCTCCCCCTCCTCCTCCTCCTCCTCCTCCTCCTCCTCAGCCACTTTAACAGTAATGATCGATAAACGTTTCGAGTAAACTGAAAGTCTCGGAGATAAATTTTTCCTAGCAAACGAATTGCAAGAAAGGATAATTATTAACAGAGTGCGTGACGGTACAGGCGTGGGGTTCTCTATTCATGACGTCATCGACGTTAATGCATTCCACCGCAAATTAACCCATTGGCACCCGTGCCGGCCAAAACCGGCCGTAAAAAACTCCCATGCTTCAAAACATTGCAACTTTCTCAATCGCACGAATATTGCCTTAACTGTTAGTTGTGAGCACGAAATGGATATCCAATAAATGCAAGAAACGTAGCGATTTTTACCAAATATGGCCTTTTGAGTTTGGACAAGAACGAAACTGGCCGTTTTTATTAACGTCAAAGAGAAACAACAAAAATGCCCCTTTTTGCCTTCATGTTTTTTAGGGAAATCATCGTCCAAAAACCAAAATTCAACCATCATAACAAAATTCAGTCCTTTTTCTAGCTTAGAAATGACTTTTTTTGTTCATATTCTTCTCCCGAGCGTAGATACAGCCTTTTGTTCCAGTGCATTCGGGCCTTCCCGACATTTTCAACATCTTGAGCGCATTGCATGCTGGGAACTAACGAGAATTTTTGACAGCGCCCGTTCCTTCCCCCAATTCTTTCACATATAAACTAAGTCTACAGCCACTCCGACCTACCGCCAAAATTTCCTGCTCGTGGTCATCTTCAGTACACAGAAATTCCAAAATATGTGGCGGTAGGTCGACAAATTCATCAATAGTCGAGTCCCAAAGGTACTAAGTGTTCGACCGGCCAAATTCCCAGTTCGTCGAGTAACAAGCCAAATTCAACAACAAAGTACATCACCTTGCTCGATTCTTTGAGAAAGTGGACTCTTAGCTACCGTCACGCTTAATGATGCTCATCAGGTAGCCGCTAAAGATGAAAAATGGCTGTAAATTTAGCAGAAATCGCAAGCAAACCGAACTTGGGCCATTGTTGTCGCTTCACGGATAAAAAATAGCTACGTCAAAATGACGTTTTCAGAAACCTTGAGCCTCCAGTGGCTTAGGACAGCACCACTTTTCCCTGGTAGTTCAAATAAAGAGTCACGAATTGCTATTCATCGTTTATAGGTGGAAAATCACTCCGAAAATGTAAAAACCTGCGGTAGTCAATGGGTTAAAGAGAGACCACCGCAAAAAGAAAAAAAGAAAAACGGAGTAAACGGTGCATACTATACTACTAAATGTGTTTGAGTCGATCAATATCAAAGTGGATTTAAGTTGACCCTAGGTTATGTGTTCTCTAAAATTGATTAAGGATATGTGGATTTCGTAACCAGTTGGGAAGAAAAAACATGAGTTTGTGGCAGAGTTGCTCTGAAATAGTATATTATTGATTTGATTTCCGAGTAATCCGATTTTGTTATGGCGCAAATCTCTTTGGGCTACAGTGAGTTCCCAATATACAAACGTTCGGGCGCCGTTAGCAGTATATTCCAACGTCGCCCAAAGCATTTATCTTTACGATAACTGAGTGAATTTACAGACTCTTTGACAATCTCTGGCGTTGCAGAATAATCCTTACTTCAGTTTAACACTTAAGAGCAAGTGCACAGGAAAATCGAGCAAAAGGCGGCCACAGTCGAAAACCTAACCTACCCTCATTTTAAGTCTATAGAGAGGTACTGACGAGTTTACAAACCTCCTGGGCCCAGTTGCTCGAAGCATGGTTAGCGCTAACCAGGGTTAAATACCATGACAACCTATGGGTTTTAATACATCTTAACCAATGGTTAGCGCTAACCATGCTTCGAGCAACTCAGCCCTGGGGTTTATTTTCCGAAATACGGTCGATTTTTGGAATTATTTGAGATTTTTGATTTCGCCCGTCTGACGCCTGAAATTAGCCGCCTCACAAGGGAAAATAGACCGGCCGAAATAACTGCTTCGCGTAACCAAACATGTCAACCTATCGGCAATCTAACACTTAATTTCTATAAAATGGACATCTAGCATCCTATTTATGACAGGTTTCCGATTCTGAAGTGTAAAATCAACGCTTGTTAACCGCTTTCTAAATGCCCAGTTGACAAGAGCTCACGAATGCGAAAGTTTATAGGCAAAACTGAAATCGAGCTCCTGGTTATGGGAATTCTCCGAATTGCCCCAAATTTTAGTTTTGAAGTCTAGAGATATAGTGTTTTAACGTACATTAAAATTTTGGTTGGGTTTTTTAGCGAGCGCTTCAGAATAAGTCGACCAATTTGAAGAAATTTTGCGCTAAGTGACCTAAAATTGACCTCAGAGTGTTTGTTTACATTGACTAGTCACATCGGTTACATTGAAATGAGCGCTCCATATTTTAACTAATATTCCCATTCCATATTTCATTTGAGAGTGAATTTGACTTACCATTGTATAATAGCGTCGAATAGTAGCGTGTTTTGTCTTGAAGCGGCAGAATGAAGCCGATAGAGGCTGCAATCGGGTTCAGTTGTTGTCCAAACTGTTGTAGATCTGATATAAAACTTTCAGAAACTCCTACGTCGAATTTGCCTAGTATTATATCTGATCGTAAGAAACGCTGCAGCTCATCAACCATATACCTGGGTAAGTTGTTGAGACATCTGTGACACATTTAGATCTGTTTTAGTGTTGGAACTGGAGCTGATAAGAGGTTATTATGGAGCTGATTAGACCCGATCTATTGTCGATTGCGTGACAGATTTTGAAACACCCCTCGGGCGAAATCCTTGGCACTTTCGAAAACCCGGTTGTTCCCTTAGTAAATCAAATGGAACGGATTTTTCCACCGGAATTTGTTCACAACATATAAGGAATACCATCTGAGGTATTCCTCTTTCTTGTTTTTGTCGTAATGATCCTAAAATCCTGTAACATCTGCGGCGTTCCACTAGTTCCATGCTCCTTGGTTGACTTCCGATGTGCGACTTAGTGTTGTTTTTGTTAGTACCTAGTTTCTTAAATTGTACTCAGTGTAAAAAGAACACTCTATTCCAGTTCTATTTTGATTGAGAAAAATTGTTCCGTTCCTTACAGAAAATTCTCCCCGGTTTTTCCATTCAAATGAAAAATGCTTCTTCAGTCTCCGAAAATCCTTACCACAGCCTCCCATCGCTTTTCCAATGGTCTATCCCTAAAAATAAAGTAGCCAAAAAAAAAATACCCAAGGGGTAAATTCACGCAACAATGGCCCTTTGAAAAAGCGTCTCATTTTCATATCAACACAACGTGTACCAGCATCTTTATTATGATGTTGCTTCCCCAAAATTCTCGCAGAGAAACAACCCTAATAACTATTCGTTTCTTCATTATTTATGTTAGTCCTGGGGTCGAGAACAGCCCCTCGGGTGCAGTCGATTGGCAAATTTGGATTCAGATCTTAAAATCTGAATATTTCGGATTTCACTGCAGTCGAACACAAAATCCGAAAACGGATTTCGCGACGGATTTTGATGATTGAAATCCATGTCGGGGAAAGATTCCTCCATTCGGATTGTGTTCGATCGGAAATTCGGATCCAGATTTCCCAATCGACTCGGCACCCCTACTTAGCTGAATTCCAGGTTGCGCAAATAGTGTTTGCGCGTCTTTGCCAAAGACGTGAATCGACCAATCCCCACGGTCAAGGTTTTGCACTAGAGTGCGGAAATCATGTTTTTACTCTATGGAAGGTGAAACTTGTTTATTTCAAGAGATCGTTGGCGGGCAATGTGGTTTCAGTAGCAAGGATAATGTCTGTCAAAGTCATGCATGCCATTGCTCAACTGCAGCCGTACTATAGATAAGCATGAGTACTATAGATAAGTTGAGCTTATTCTCGCAAGAACGCATCACTTTTCATGCCCGCAAAACATTGATCAACTCAAGATATGTCCTCACCATCGGGAGACACTTGGTCTTGGCTGTAAACGCAACGTTCGTGAAACCTGCAGGGATTTAGCGGGGCCGCGCAGCAAGTTTTTGAGTGGTGGGGGGAGGGCTAAAGAAAACGCTTTGCTATCGGGTCTCAAAATTCACCATCACTATATTGAAATATCAGTCTGTTATACTGCTGATATCAACCTGTAATTACTATAAATAAGCCAGAAATCCAACGATTTTGCTTGAGCTGCCTTGAACTCAACGCTGTATAATTAACAATTATGGGACGAGGCTGAGTATGATATGAAGAATTATGCAGATCGAGGAGGGTGTTATCCGCCAAAGCCGAAAGCTTGAGGAGGATAACACCCTCCGAGATCTTCATATCATACAAAAGCCGAGTTCAATAATTGTTTAATTATTCGTTCAAAATATTTCCACAGCTTTGAAATTTAACAAAACGGTAACTGAAAATAATTAAGTGAATGATATTAAAGTTACTGCACATCATTACTTGAAAAGTGCCAAATTTACGCTTTCTGTTTGTGTTGCGGTCGGTAAATTCGTTTACAATGTCAATCGTGGAAAGCCTGTCAGTTCTTTCTTTGTGTATGTTTAAAACTGTCAGGTTACTAAATCGTTCCTGGTTCATCCTTGAACGGAGCCATGTTTTTAGCTTCCGAGCAGTCGAAAAGGATCTTTCACCGGCCTCACCGGTTGCCGGATTTACGAGAATAAGCTCACATAACGTGGTTATTTCTTTTATTACATTCTTTTTGAAATCACTGATGATCCTTGTAATCTAATTGGATCTTAACAGTGCAATTTATTCCCAAATCGCACCAATTTTTACTCTAAATCGCATCCTTTCTGTAACCGATCAAAATGAAGGTGAAATAATATTAACACGCCTATCAAATTTCATGGATAAGCAAATATTAATATTGACAAAAAAAAACTGTGATTTCGAAATGGCTGTAATAAAGTGGTAATTGAACTTCGTGTCATGCAATTTTGGTCTGAAATCATACTTGTCATTTCAAATCGAACTCGCGCTGCGGCTTGTTCGAGTTTGAATCACGCGTATGATTTCAGACCAAATTGCACTCCACTCAGTTTAATTACCATTATTTATCATTTCCCGTTCTGGGTTGGGTAGCTCTTTAATTTAATTTTACTATGATGTCGTCAAAATACGAATAATCACCATCCTTCAGCAGCACTTGTAAAATTTCCATCTGGGCAGTTAACATTGAAATATTAACATCATCGTTATACAGTTTTTCCATAAACTTTAGCTCTTCGGATTTGTCCTGCCAATTGAGGGTCTTAATTGAGAGAGACTCAATCTTCGCATACGTATCAAAGCTTGGCTGGTCAAAACGCTGGTCAATAGCGTTCAATCCTACTCGGCGCGCGAGTTCTCCTTGGTAACATCGGTCCTGTCATGGAGGGATAGCTTTTACTTTTCAGTAAAACAACATCATAAAATGATCTGAAGCTCGTATTTCATAATTGTAACGACTAATACTTCTTTCTCTCTATTTATCTGCGTGTTTGTCTTTGCCAGTAACTCTGGACACTTTCGAATAAACGATTTTATGCTATTTTTGGCTCCGTTGTTTTTGTTAAAATATTTTTTTTGTTTAATGTATTTTTATTTTCGCAAAAAAAGTAGTGGAGGGGGCTAAAGCTGTTCCAGCCCCTCCCTCTGTGCGGTCCCTGATTTAGCGTCCTCTCTTTACGCGCGCCAAATGCGCGGCTTAAAACAATGCAAAGCCAACAATGTTTTAAAAACTCTCTTTAACAAGAGTTTGATTTGAATTCGTTTCGGTAGTTCCGTTGGTTCCGTTCGTTGTTTTCCGACAGTTTCGGTTGTTTCGGTTGTTTCGCAGGTTTCGGTGGTTTCGTTCCGGTGGTTCCGGTTGTTTCGGTGGTTCCGTTCCGGTGGTTTTGTTCCGGTGTTCCTGGTTTTAGCACATGCCGATTTTTAGAGCTACACTCGATTGCACCTGAGGGACTGTTTCTCGACCCGGACTAACATAAATAATTCGGTTAACCTACCGAAAAATAAAGAAACGAATAGTTATATTAATGCACATGTCATCGGCTTCCCCGTGGGGTCGACCCCCGGGCCAACCAGGGGGATTGTAAAATAAGTCAAGCAAACTTGAGGAATTCCCCGGGGATCGGGGAATCTCTCAAGACAAAGTCCCCTGGGTGAGGTGTCTAACACCTGAAAATCCCCGTGACATCCTTTTCAAACTTGTAAATTACCCACCCCCTAATCTTTGATCGTAAAACAATGTCAGTATTTTCCCCTACCCTCGGGCAAAGAATCCCGTCCATCTCCTTGTATTCCCCCACATATCTCCCTGGTAGGCCCGGGGGTCGACCCCACGGGGATGCCGATGACATGTGCATAATGTATTTTCTTTGAGGAATTTTGCGGACGAAACACCATGATGGAGATGCTGGCACACTACGGTTTTGTTCAGATATGCAACCGAGACGCTTCACGGCTATTGTTACGTGAATACGTGAATATACCCCTTGATTATTATTTTTTGGATATTTTATCTTTAAAGATGGACCATTAGAAAAGTGATTTGGGGTGGGGGGATTTTCGGAGACTAGATTTATCCCGTAGGGTGTTTCAAAATATGTCACGCAATCGACAATAATGCCCTGCATCAGTCGGGTCTTACCAGCTCTAGAGTGAGCTCTTATCAGCTCCAGTTCCAACACTCCAACACTAAAACAGATCTAAGTGTGTCACAGATGTCTCAACAACTTACCCAGGCATTTGGTTGATGAGCTGCAGCGTTTCTTACAGTCACATATAATTATAGGCAAATTTGACAAAGGAATTTCTGAAACTTTTACATCAGATCTAGTTTGGACAACAACTCGGCTTCATTCTGCCGCTTCAAGACAATCCTTGCACCTATTCGACTCCATTATATAGTGGTAAGTCAAATTCATTATCAAATGAAATATGGAATGAGGATATTAGTTAATATGGAGCGCTCATTTCAATGTAACCGATGCGAATAGTCAATGTAAACAAACACTCTGAGGTCAATTTGAGATCACTAAGTGCAAAATTTCTTCAAATTGGTCGACTTATTCTGAAGCGCTCGCTAAAAAACCCAACCAAAATTTTAATGTACGTTAAAACACTATATCTCTAGACTTCAAAACTAAAATTTGGGGCAATTCGGAGAATTCCCATAACCAGGAGCTCGATTTCAGTTTTGCCTATAAACTTTCGCATTCGTGAGCTCTTGTCAACTGGGCATTTAGAAAGCGGTTAACAAGCGTTGCTTTTACACTTCAGAATCGGAAATCGGTCGTAAATAGGATGCTAGATGTCCATTTTATAGAAATTAAGTGTAGATTGCCGATAGGTTGACATGTTTGGTTACGCGAAGCAGTTATTCCAGGAGTACCCAACCACCTTTTCTGAGAATTTTTATCGTACGATGTACTAAACACTAGCTGAGTGTCCCCTTGTCAATCTTCGTTAATATTTAACTTTCCTGGCAAAAAAATTACCGCTCTTCAATGCCAGCGAGAAAAACTTTTGAGAAATAAAAATCCCAGCCAGCTACGAGCGTGTCGTTTCTCAACGAGCCAGCAAAGTTGAAAATGCCACAAACACGAAATGCCAGCCAGCACGGGTGGAATCTTTCCAGTTTGCCAGCCAGCAGTCGCGTAAGGAAGAAAAATACCCAGCCAGCTAAGTATTGCTTTTAACTTAATTTTTGGGCAAAATATGTCGAATGGTTTATTTCGGATGGCAGATCGTTCCCAACACGGGCAGTAGGCTTGTATCTGTATCCCATGTTGTTTACTTTTAGTTTTTTCCCCGAAGTCCTATCTTCTCGCAGATAAAAATCCACCAAAATACGAAGCCAACTGACAGCACATGCTATTCAATACGTTGAGACTCTTGAAAGTTGCGTTACGAGCCCAAGGACAGTTTGTTTTTCATTAACTTTATTTTCAATCTCACGCAGATAAAAGTGCGCCCTCAGTACTCTCAGCCAGCATGAAAACTGAAATAAGACAACTGCCAGAAATAACGTGTTTTGATTCCTGTCAGCCAGTAAGTATGGCAAGCCGTTGCTGCCAAAAGCCTATCGAGTTGTAAATCCTGGTCCAAATGTCTTTCAATATCATCGAGTTAGAAAAGTTACATGGTCAGTTTTGAAATTGCATGGTCGAGTTCTGGAGAACCATGGTTGAGTTGCATTTTGAAAGTTTGAGTTCTCGCTAGCGAGTTTTTATATTCTCGCTAGCGAGTTTTCAATTTCTCGCTAGCGAGTTTTTAAATTCTCGCTAGCGAGTTTTCAATTTCTCGCTAGCGAGTTTTTAAATTCTCGCTAGCGAGTTTTCAATTTCTCGCTAGCGAGATTTTAAATTCTCGCTAGCGAGTTTTCAATTTCTCGCTAGCGAGTTTTCAATTTCTCGCTAGCGAGATTTTAAATTCTCGCTAGCGAGATTTCAATTTCTCGCTAGCGAGTTTTCAATTTCTCGCTAGCGAGACTTTAAATTCTCGCTAGCGAGTTTTCAATTTCTCGCTGGCGAGTTTTCAATTTCTCGCTAGCGAGATTTCAAATTCTCGCTAGCGAGTTTTTCACAATCGTGCGCAAGCGCAATATGCGGACGGATGTTGTAGACGGTGGCGGAAGCTTTAGACCATACATAGATGGAAGTTGAAGGCCGCGAATGGAAGCCGTAAATTTTGCAATTTTGAACTGTTGTTTTCTTTGAGGGCTCGAACTGGCGGGATTTAAGTGTACCGATATTTCATTAAGCCAAAGAACATAATGCAAACAAGACGCTCTATGAGCTTCTACCTGGGACACCTTCAACACCTTGCGAAGTGCAGAAGTAGACGTACGCTAAAACCGACTATTGGTTCGAAAATTGATCAAAGGGCCCTTGAAGCCAGCTCATTCACGTAGTGGCTAAGTGCATGCATTCGGGTATTCATTGCTGCTGTAGTCTGATGCGATTTCAATACAGGTTTGCAACATGAGGTGAAATAGTTAGGCAGAGCAGCTTGTCGATTTCTTTCGACAAAGTGACACAAATATTCTTTGTCGGCTGGAATTTAGTTGTGATTCAGTAATTTTGCATATCTTGCACTGTAAAAAACAATGAAAGTCTTCAGGATCTAGACGTGTTCAGCATCGCATGTCACGAAAGGACATTTAATGCACCTTCTTTTTTTCCTTCAAAACCTAGGAAAAATTATGTTAAGCCACTGTAAATTTATAATAGTCATAATAGTTGAACGATGCCAACACTGATGAACTTTGTTGTGCTTCCTGCATCACAAATAATGCTTGACTTAATGGCAAATTTTGATAATGATCTTTTTCTTGTCACGTACTGGCGCCACGGAGTCTGGCTTGTACAGTAGTTCATTTCACAAGTAAATCAGTTTAAAATTACTTTCGATCCGTATTAAAGCGCGGGTCAGAAACTGTACTTTTCCTGAGCCGAGCTTAATTACAGTTTAGGTCGACCCAAATTAGTTACAGTCATGAAACGATACCACGATTTCAAATAACTACAGCGAGGCTGAATTATAAAAGTAATTCAAGTGGGAGCCAGTGACATTATTTTCGCATAGCCAACTCCGAAAACAGTTTTACGTGATTCCCTCGTACAAAAACAAAGATGCATTGAGCGAACCCAAAAGCAAACCATTTTCATTTTTCATAAGGATTGTTTCCGAGAATCAGAAAGCGTGCGTTCGACTTCTGCACTTCACAAGGTGTCCAAAGTGTACCGAGTTAACGCTCACAGAGCGTCTTGTTTGCATCATGTTCTTTGGGTCAATGAAATATCGGTACACTTGAACCCCGCTAGTTCGAGCCCTCAAAGAAAACAACAGTTCAAAATTGCAAAATTTACGGCTTCCATTCGCGGCCTTCAGCTTCCATCTATGTATGGTCTAAAGCTTCCGCCACCGTCTACAACATCCGTCCGCATATTGCGCTTGCGCACGATTGTGAAAAACTCGCTAGCGAGAAATTGAAAAACTCGCTAACGAGAAATTGAAAACTCGCTAGCGAGAATTTGAAATCTCGCTAGCGAGAAATTGACAACTCGCCAGCGAGAAATTGAAAACTCGCTAGCGAGAATTTAAAATCTCGCTAGCGAGAAATTGAAAACTCGCTAGCGAGAAATTGAAAACTCGCTAGCGAGAATTTAAAAACTCGCTAGCGAGAAATTGAAAACTCGCTAACGAGAATTTAAAAACTCGCTAGCGAGAACTCAAACTTTCAAAATGCAACTCAACCATGGTTCTCCAGAACTCGACCATGCAATTTCAAAACTGACCATGTAACTTTTCTAACTCGATGATATTGAAAGACATTTGGACCAGGATTTACAACTCGATAGGCTTTTGGCAGCAACGGCTTGCCATAAGTAAGACTCATTACGGACACAAATTCTAGCAAGATTTCGTTAAAATAACACTGCCAGCAAGATTTTTATTTCAGCAAACATTTTGCCAGCCAGCCCAAAATCGGCCTGCAGAGCGTTTATTTTGCAGATTGGCTCCATCGAGCACTCCTGTTATTCGGCCGGTCTATTTTCCCTTGTGAGGCGGCTAATTTCAGGCGTCAGACGGGCGAAATCAAAAATCTCAAATAATTCCAAAACTCGACCGTATTTCGGAAAATAAACCCCAGGAGGTTTGTAAACTCGTCAGTACCTCTCTATAGACTTAAAATGAAGGCAGGTTAGGTTTTCGTCTGTGGCCACGAATTTTCCGTTTTGCTCGATTTTCCTGTGCATTCTCTCTTAATATGGCTGATTAAAATACCTTAACAAACAAACAAGGACATGAAAACAGAACTGTACCGTTAACTCGTCGTTCGTATTTGTATTCAGTTTAACATGCGAAGAACAACGTTCAAACCTGAATTACTCACAAAGTGCGACGTTTCTTCTATGATCGACAAGTTTATTGCACAGTCAACTGAAGGCTCGGCTTTAATCGGCTCTAAACTAATGTCGTCAGCCTTCATAATCTGCATGCTAAAAATATCTTAACTAATAGCTGTGTCCTCCTTGTTTTCTATATAAGTTTTTTTTTTGCACTTGAGTAACGTGTACCCTGCGAGCAGAGGCCCTTCGATCTTCCTAGATAAGTCGGGAAGAGGAAGGAACCTCTGCCAGCCGCCTCGACTTTCCCTGTTGAGCATGCGTCAAATTCAAATGTAACCGACGCTTTCATTAGCAATTAACTATTAATATTTTCTCGCGAGGTTCTTGCACGGCAAAATAATCTTAACGATTCGTTGCAAAAAAGCGAAGTATTTCCAGTTTTAATCCAGGCGATTCTTTTAGGGAATCGTCTCATATTTTAGGTTCTTCTAAGACGCCAGGGAAAAAGGTGACGAAAAAACATGAACTGCAGGAAAAGATTCGGTGTTTTTGTTGTGCGTTATGTCGGCACGGAACGATGTACATTTGAAGTGAAACATCACACTGGCCTTCGAGATAAGTTACAGAGCATCTTAGAGGAAAATTTTGACTTAACTGTTCAGTCATGTGGTGTCTGTAGACCATGTGGCCGGCAAACGGAATCGTTGGATAAAAGGAATAGTGTGATCATTCAACAAATTACTGAAGCGAGCTCCGTTCAAAATACTCTTCAGTGACTCCTTGTCCTGTCGCAAGACGATCAGTGTAAAGCGACTCACAAAACCAAGCCCATCGCCCAAAGCTTACAAGAAAATCCGCTCGAGTCGTTCATCGCTGTTGTCGTCTGCCTGTAAAGACGACGAGTTGAGATTTTACGGATTTCGACAGAGAAACGAATATCATTTTGTCAGTAGACGAGTGTAAACAATGAACCGCGGGCACCTATTTAGTCAGTAATTTCTAGCAAGGCGCATGCGTTTTGGGCCAAAACCGGTCTGACTGGTTTCCAACCGGACTGACTCATCCACTTCGGTGGATGAACGGCACATCAAAGAAAGTCGAGGCGGCTGGCAGAGGTTCCTTCCTCTTCCCGACTTATCTAGGAAGATCGAAGGGCCTCTGCTCGCAGGGTAGTAACGTGTGGCAGTAATCAAACCCTATCATATCAAAAAAGCTCAAGGCTAGATGAAAACATCTTGATCTAAAATTATGTTTGTTTATTTTCTAATTAAGGTTAATATTTGTCGCTACCGTGAGGTTTTCCTTCTTAAATGGAATTCTAATGCTACTATATGTGACGCAACGACCGTTAAATCGTGCACGTTGAAATATATTTTTGGAATCTCATATTTAATTTCCCACAGCCCATATATATATCTACCAGACGTACGATGACGTATACCCCGGCCTGGCCGGTAAGTAAATATGGGTGTGATTTCCTGAACGTCAAATTCTGACGAGTTCAATAGATTTAAAAAATTTAAACCGCAACATTAAGTAAGTATCAGCTACTCAATCACCTACTTCCAATATCAATTAAATAATCGCACAGAAAGATAATAAGAATGGACTGCTGAAATCAGAAAAAATAAACACTTTTTGAGAGTTAGGTTTTAGGAGAAAACTAGTGTATATAGTTTGAGTAACTATTTACTTGAGCCGTAACCATGACAAGTATCTTGTTTAGCAAATGTGGCTTTCATCGCTACTGAATTTTTGCACAGAGGAAACACGGAAACGAAAGAAAGTATTTAACACTGATAGAACCAAAATAAAATCTACCCCATTGTACTAAATCTTGTAAAGAGTTCAATAGTTATTAGCGACAAATTTAAAACCATTTGAGATAAGTGTGAATGCCCTCGAATTACTCTGAATAGTGAAAGAGAAATCCGTGATAAAGCTGTTAAACTTCACTTTCTCAAATCTTCATCCACCGATTTCTTAACTATGGCTGAATTTAATAAGCCATTCACGGAGAAAACCAGAGGAGTTTGTCCGTAGTTCATGCATTGTGCGTTGTTTCGTGTTTCGTCAGTTTTGTCTTTCTTCGTCCTTCACCGAGTCGAAACACTTCCCAAAGAAATGAAGCAAAAATGCATGATAACAGGAACTTTGCAGTCAGATTACAAAGGTGTAAAAATCAGTGCATTCCAAATTCGATCCTAAATTGGCTTAGCAAGTTTTAAAAAAAGTGAACTGATAAAATACACCGCAAACACCCATCTTACCTACTGAACGTCCGTCTTAACTGCAGCGTAGTTTTAGGGATATCCTACCAGCCTAGCCTTACCCCAGCCCTGAAGGCCACTTGGATATGGGGCTCAATGCGAAGCTTCGACATTGGAAGATTGGGGGACCGGAATGGGAGCAGAACGGATTTGCGGAGTCTTGTATAACTTGAAAATGTTGCTTCTTTTTCATTGATATACTGAGGCTACTGAGTCCATAGAGTTCTTTTTAAGCCTTAATTAACTTGATTTCAACGTAGCTTGGTCCTCAAGAGACTGGGCTCAATAAGAAACAAAGGTTAATGATGCAAAAGCAAACAACTCTTTTAGAATGAATGTTTTTTTCGAGCTGAGGCACTGATGCATCTTCCTGTTGCGCTAATATAGCAATATGACATAAAGGACTAGCCCAACGTATGCAGGAGTGACGCAGTAGTCAAGAGACCATCCCGGATGAACTAATTTTCCCTGATGAGTGGTATAAATACGCGGCAGGAGCCCATGAATAGGAGCGTCACTCTCCCATACAAGCCCTTTGAGTCAACCTTTGCGCGTATCTTTTCTATTTTTAGAACGCTGCGGGTTTCTAAATTCGCATGCACTGTTAAGAATTCCCAAGAGAAGGACCGGGACAACGCACTCACCACCTTTGGCCACAATTTTATTACGGATGCTTGTGTGCGGACGTTACTAGAAACAGACTTTCCCAGTAAATTTGAGCCTCCCGCAGAAAAAACAGTTCTAAAAATAGAAAGATACGCGCAACAGTTGACTCAAGGAAACAGTGCATATGGTCTCCTGTACGGGGCTATTATAAGTCAGCAAGCCAAAGAGTACATTGAGCGTTCTACAGAAGACAGAAAACTGACGAAGCGGTGAAGTGATCCAGGCAGAAGGTATGGAAAGCATTGTTTGTATTAAGAACGGCTTGATTTCAGGCAGGGAATGAATGAATTTCACCAGGCTTCACTCTTTGTCGTAAATTCCTCTCGCCTGATTTAATCAAAAAATGGTTCAGTTCCTGTAACTTAGACAGAGGATGGACTAAAATGATACCGATGCGTGACTTTTGCCCAGAATAGAAATATTAATCCTTTTTGCTGAGTTTAAGTTCCTTTATTTCGTTTTCGGCTTACCACATACAAGCAGGTTTCCAAAGGTACCGATATCCTTCGTAATGTCAACACAACAGACTTTTCTCGAATGAGAGAATAAAGACATTATTTTAGTTTGTTTGAATCTCGAGCTCGTACGCATTTTGAAGACAGATTTATGGCTGAAACCGCAAGTATTTAAAAAACACGTACTTGAGGTATTCTGAAAACGTTTTGTTTGTTTGTTGCAGCGAGAGTATTTAATAATGGACATAAAACTACTGATGAGTACGTTAGTTTTCTCGATCTCCAGGCGGGTTCATACATAGTACACCCCGCGGCACTGATATCTTTCTGCCATTTCTTCCGGGTACTTTTTTCGATAATTTCTATAGCTCGGCACATTTCATCATTGGGAACGAATACTATCGGGGATGTCAAAGGCGATCGATAGTGCTTTAAATGAGAGTTTGTTGGAACAACGTCATTACAATCGTGTGTTTCAATTATTTACGGCAATGCTCCTTAGCGAATGACGGAATGTGCTTGAGATGCAGTTTACGGTTCAAATTGAAGTTCAAGTTCAAGTTAAAGACGATCGACGATAAAGTTAAAGACGATCGATATTGCTTTAAATGAGAGTTTATTGGAACAACGTCATTACAATCGTGTTTTTCAATTATTTACGGCAATGCTCTTTAGCGAATGACAGAATGTGCTTGAGATGCAGTTTACGGTTCAAATTGAAGTTCAAGTTCAATTTTGTCATCATTGCACATTAATTTAGAGGATGAATAACACAATATAGACAGAATACAAGGAAAGAGCATACCAAAACAAAGAAGAAGAAATATGAAAAAGAATAACTAAGATAAATTAAACTTGTTGCTATCTTCACAGTGACCAAAGTAGCCAGAACTTTCGTGTTGGTCACTGCACAAGGACACTCCTCCTCGATGAGGCTCACGCGCGCGTGCACTGTCCAAGATTTAGCTATGAAAAGTGATGAGAGAAAGTAGAGGTTTCTACAATTAACTGTGGTTGGGTGATTTTGTGTTCGGCTTTAGTAATGTAAATAGTATTCTACCCACTGCTTGAATACGATATCACATTCAACTGAAGTACCACTCGCTGCCTTTTATTCTCAGTGGCCGAACTTTAAGTAGTTTTTAATTTGTGGTTGTTATGCGTTTACTTATTTACACCTCTTTCTCATCTGTTACATGTTTAATTTTCAAAGAGGAACGTCGACTTCATGCGTGGCGTCTCCTCGCGGGAAGTAATTCTCACGCGCGTTCACACGTTTCGCTCGCCTTATCCTCAACAAAAATAAGTCTTATATTGAGGTTGTCGCCATTTTTAAGCACGAAAAATCAGCTCGATAGCTTATTCTTCTTATTTGTGACTTGTTTTTCTTGTTATTTTGCGCTTGTAGTTTGCCGTCGTCACATGTAGTCGTTGGCACGTGCCAGAATGCCCTCATGTATCAACAGTTTTTGTACAGGACAGTCGATGCAATCCAAGAACGGGATATGAACAGTTACTGCCTCACACCCAGGCGATACGAGTGTGCTGCGCATGTATGGTCTTTCCTGTTTTAATTAAATGATTTCTAGGTAATATTAAAAACCACACAATTGCTGCACAAGTAATGAAGTTATCAATGAAAATTGAAAAAGTTGACACAGATCATTTTATTTTTTTAATTTACTTGACTGTGTAGTCAAAAATGTTTATGTGAAAAAATGATAAACAGCCGGTGTGTGAAATACATTCTATTCTGTTGAGCTATTCTGTTGAATAATAGTTTATTTGTTTGTTCTCTTTGTTTTGTTTTGTTTTGTTTTTCTTTCGTAAGCGTTTAAATGACTAAAAATGACTGCATGAAAAAGTCGTTTTTCCGTCCAGGAATACATTCAAGTAACTTTTTTCTAAACCTTAAGTAATAATGTCAACTTTCAAATCATCCTCGAGACTGAAGGTTGAGGCCCCTTTCCGGATCTCAGAAGCAGCATACAGTCTACGTACGTCTCCCACCTCATTTCACATTTCACAGAAAAGCTAAGCCTATTAATCGGGGATCAATCATCCAGAGAGATGCACTCAATGTTAACCTCCATCACTTCAGCATATATAACGGTTTAACTATTTTGCAATTTTGTTTGGCCCGGCCTTTGCAATTTGTGGAGCGGGATTAATTATGGAAAAATTCAAGTACCTTACTTCAGAACGATTGTTAAGTGGCTTATAATTATACCTGGGAGGGGAGGTCTAGTCAAAAGCACACTTATTAACTTGTCTTACTTGGTGCAATGTTTCTAAGTAATTTTACAATCTAACCAATGCAAATAGATACCAGTGATTCTTGAGGAAGAAAAATTAAAGCTGTTGCCTTCTTAGGCACGTAAACCACCCTGCCAAATGTCCTTCATAAGTTCTCTGGAGAAAAAACCGACTGAACTTTTCCAGTGTAAAATCGCACATTGGTTGTGCTTTTGTCATGATTTGCTAATGGCGTCGGTGGTGATGGCTCATGATCTAATTGCGCCTACAAGGCTCCGAAGTCTATTTCAGTGATCACCGATTAAACACGCAAATAGACTGAAGTTTGAAAACCTTGATTTTGCTGCTACTACTTTTATGAAAGACAAACATTAATTCGGTTCGAGAACATTTGTCCTTAAGTCACTGTTTGAAAACGCGCTTTTTTCAGTTGTTTGATCGCGTGAAATTCAATTTGAAAGCATCTTAAGAGGCGTGTTTCAATCTTATAGTCGAAAACACTCCAGTACTTGAATTTTTGATCGCACTTTGTCTTTATTGGGCATGAAAAAGGGGTAAGAGTTAGCTAGAACTCACCGATAAGTATCGTCTTTGATTCGTTTTTACATTAAGATAAAATAAATAAAGTTGATGATTAACATCTTGATTAACACCCTGGTTGTGGCTTAAAATTACGTATAAAAACAATCGGAAACAACTAATCTCGTGTTTCCGGCTTTTTCCAAGATAACTGAGCTCACGAGCAGCTCAAAGAAAAAACGGATTAGCGATTACAAACTCAGTCAGTAGTGACATCTCACTCCGTGGGGTTATTTCAACTAAATTGCTAAATAAACAAGATTCCCAGCCTTGCTTTTATAGAGATAATTACACTTAGACAGGTGGAAAAATATGTCGTTTTGTTTAATTATCTAAGAACTGTTGACTGCCAATATTACTGTGGAGTAGCGCCGGGAATCCAAGAGACTCGGCCATAAAAAGGTTGGAATTGAGGTTACAGTAAAATTACACTTGTAAAACGGTGAAAACGCACTCAATCGCTCTAATGAAGGTCTTGGTCTTGGCACAGAAGAAGGCGTTGGTTGAAGGTGTTGGACCTCCAAGCGGCAAAGCCACCTGGGAGGTTGCCGCCATTTTTTAAGACGTAGGAGGGTTCAGGATCGTTGAGAAGTCCAAAATCAACTGTGTAACGTTATTAAAATTTGTTTAGGGTCTAATATCTCCATAAAATCTGTTTAAGTCAATCAATATCAAAGTGGATTTTAGTTGAGCCTAGGTTATGTGTTCTCTAAAATTGAGACAAGGATATGTGGATTTCGTAACCAGCTGGGAAGAAAAACATGAGCTGGTGGCAGGGCTGCTCAGAATTTTTTATTGATTTGACTTCCGAGTAATTCTATTTTGTTATGGCGCAAATCTCTTTGGGCTACAGTGAGTTCCTGTTTTTTAACTTAATATACAAACTTTCGGGCGCCGTTAGAAGTATATTCCAACGTCGCCCAAAGCATTTACCTTTATGACAACTGAGTGAATTTACAGACTTTTTCACAATCTCTGGCGTTGCAGAATAATCCTTACTTCAGTTTAACACTTAATATGGCAGATTAAAATACCTTGACAAACAAACAAGGACATGAAAAAAAAAAACTGTACCTGTACCGTTAAGACTAAAAAACTTATCCAAAAACTCTTTAAAAAACTATAAGAACAAAACTAATTGAAATACTAGAATCTCAAAACTCATATGCCGAGATAGATACCTTAATTAACATGATGGAACATTAAATTTCCGACTGGAGTCAAGTCTCTAGCTTTCCCCTTTAGATTCTACCTAGACAGTAATATTTACATGTTGTTACGCGATTTTTGATTCTGTTTAATGTAATCGTAAGACGAATCAGTAATAAAATTAATAATAATATTAATATTTATAATAGTAATATTTAAGGACTGGTCCGCCCCGATTAGCTGTAAAGCTATTTGCGGCCCAGTCCACCAAGAATTCAGTATCGACTTGTAAAAGAGTTGAAATAAACTTGAACTTGAACTAAACTTGAACTTGAACTTAACTCGTCGTTCGTATTTGTATTCAGTTTAACATGCAACTGAACAACGTTGAAGCCTGAATTACTCACAAAGTGCGATGTTTCTTCTATGGTCGACAACCTTATTGCATAGTCAACTGAAGGCTCGGCTTTAATCGGCCCTAAGCTAATATCGTCGGCCTTCATACTCTGCATACTAAAAATATCTTAACTAATAGCTGTGCCCTCTTTGTTTTCTATATAAGGTTTTTTTTTGCACTTCAGTAACGTGTGGCAGTAATCAAACCCTATCATATCAAAAAAGCGCAAGGCTAGATGAAAACACCTTGATCTAAAATTATGTTTGTTTATTTTCTAATTAAGGTTAATATTTGTCGCTACCGTGAGGTTTTCCTTCTTAAATGGAATTCTAATGCTACTATATGTGACGCAACGACCGTTAAATCGTGCACGTTGAAATATATTTTTGGAATCTCATATTTAATTTCCCACGGCCCATATATATATACCAGACGTACGATGACGTATACCCCGGCCTGGCCGGTAAGTAAATATGGGTGTGATTTCCTGAACGTCAAATTCTGACGAGTTCAATAGATTTAAAAAATTTAAACCGCAACATTAAGTAAGTATCAGCTACTCAATCACCTTCTCCCAATATCAATTAAATAATAGCACAAAAAGATAATAAGAAACGACTGCTGAATCAGACAAAAAACGCGTTTTAACAGAAAACTATTGTCTATAGTATGAGTAACTATTTACTTGAGCCGTCACCATGGCAAGTATCTTGTTAAAGGAATTAAATTTAGCAAATGTGAAGGAATTAAATATAGCAAGTGTGCTTGCTTACGCCCTCGAATTACTCTGAATAGTGAAAGACAAATCCGTGATAAAGCTGTTAAACTTCACTTTCTCAAATCTCCACCCACCGATTTCTTAACTGTGGCTGAATTTAATAAGCCATTCACGGAGAAAACCAGAGGAGTTTGTCCGTAGTTCATGCATAAGTGCGTTGTTTCGTGTTTCGTCAGTTTTGTCTTTCTTCGTCCTTCACCGAGTCGAAACACTTCCCAAAGAAATGAAGCAAAAATGCATCATAACAGGAACTTTGCGGTCAGATTACAAAGGTGTGAAAATCAGTGCATTCCAAATTCGATCCTAAATTGGCTTAGCAAGTTTTAAAAAAAGTGAACTGATAAAATACACCGCAAACACCCATCTTACCTACTGAACGTCCGTCTTAACTGCAGCGTAGTTTTAGGGATATCCTACCAGCCTAGCCTTACCCCAGCCCTGAAGGCCACTTGGATATGGGGCTCAATGCGAAGCTTCGACATTGGAAGATTGGGGGACCGGAATGGGAGCAGAACGGATTTGCAGAGTCTTGTATAACTTGAAAATGTTGCTTCTTTTTCATTGATATACTGAGGCTACTGAGTCCATAGGGTTCTTTTTAAGCCTTAATTAACTTGATTTCAACGTAGCTTGGTCCTCAAGAGACTGGGCTCAATAGGAAACAACGGCTCATGATGCAAAAGCAAACAACTCTATTAGAATGAATGTTTGTTCCAAGCTGAAGCACTGATGCACCTTCCTGTTGCGCTAATTTAGCAATATGACATAAAGAACTAGCCCAACGTATGCGGGAGTGACGCAGTTATCAAGGGACAATCCCAGATGAACTAATTTTCCCTGATGAGTGGTATAAATACGGGGCGATTATCAGTTAGCAAGCCAAACAGTACATTAAGCGTTCTACAGAAGAAAGAAAACTGACGAAGTCAAGTGATCCAGCAGACAGAAGGTATGGAAAACATTGTTTGTATCAAGAACTGCTTGGTTTGACCAGGCAGGGAATGAATTTCACCAGGCTTCAAAACCGTTCAGTTCATGAAACTTAGACAGAGGATGGACTAAAATGCCGTACCAATGCGTGATTTTTTCCCAGAAATATTAATCCTTTTTGCTGAGTTTAAGTTCCTTTATTTCGGTTTTGGCTTACCACATACAAGCAGGTTTCCAAAGGTACCGATTTCATTCGTAATGTCAACAAAACAGACTTTTCTCGGATGGTAGAATAAAGACATTATTTTAGTTTGATTGGTTCTCGATCTCGTAAGCATTCGGAAGACAGATTTATGGCTTAAACGGTAGATATTTAAGAAAACGTATCTGAAATATTCTAAAAAAACGTTTTTGTTTGTTTTTTGCAGCAAGATTATTTAATAATGGACATAAAACTATTGGTAAGTACGTTAGTTTTCTCGATCTCCAGGGGGTTCATACCTAGTATACACCCCGGCCCGCGGCACTGATATCTTTCTACCATTTCTTCAGGGTACTTTTTAAGAGAATTTCTATAGCTCGGCACATTTTATCCCGGCATTGGGAACGAATACTATCGGGAGTGTTAAAGACGATCGATATTGCTTCAAATAAGAGTTTGGTAGAGCAACGTCATTACAATCGTCTTTTTCATTACGGCAATGTTTTTTATAGCAAATGAAGGAAAGTGCTTTAGATGCATTTTAAGTTTAAATTGAAGTTCAAGTTCAAGCTTATTCAAGCGTATTAATTTAGAGGATGCATGATACAATATAGACAGTAGAGTACAAGGAAAAAACACATCAAAAAAAAAAAAAAAGAAGAAGAAAAACTATGATAGAAAAAGAATAAGTAAGATAAGATAAATTTGTTGCTATGTGCACAGTGATCAAAGTAGCCAGAGCTTTTGTGTTGGTCACTGCACAAGGAAACTCTTCCTCGGTGAGGCTCACGAGCGCGTGCACTTTCCAAGATCCAGCATATGAAAAGGGATGAGAGGGAGTAGAGGTTTCTACAATTAACTGTGGTTGGATGATTTTGTGTTCTGCTTTAGTTGTATTGTAAATAGTATTCTACCCACTGTTTGAATACGATATGACATCCAACTGAAGCACCACTCGCTGCCTTTTATTTTCAGTGGCCGAACTTTAAGTTGTTTTAATGTGTGGTTGTTATGCGTTTATTTACACCTCTTTCTCATCTGTTACATGTTTTCAAAGGGGAAGGTGGACTTCATGCGTGGCGTCTCCTCGCGGGAATTAATTTTCACGCGCGTTCACACGTTTCGCTTGCCTTATCCTCAACAAAAACGAGTCTTATATTGAAGTTGTCGCCATTTTTTAACACGAAAAATCAGCTCGGTAGCTTATTCTTCTTATTTATGACTTGTTTTTCTTGTTATTTTGTGCTTGTAGTTTGCCGTCGTTACTATGATTAGCTGTCCGCAGTTTATGTCAGTCAGCGGTCTCCCGATTGACACAGATGACTCGGGTGCTATGGCAACTGGTGGCAACAAAACCGACTGGACGATATCCCTGCCCAATCACCCTCGTCAAAAACGTGCAACTGGATGCAAGTCGTATAACACAAAACAGCTAATAAAAATAATTAACAAACTTGGCGCTACAAGAGGTACTTTCTATGGTGGCTACAATCGCCGTTATATGGCGTTTACATGGAAGGAGGCGATTAAATTTCCGAGTCTCCTCCCAACTGTCAACACGAAGCCACGAAATTTCTCCTCAGCCCGCAAATTCCCGCTGCACGCCCCTGCCCGAGCTGCCACTATTGTATCACGTGCCAACTGTTACACATCAGAAAATGGACTGTTGCGCCTGTGCAGTGCATGCCCTGCAGTGACGTTTCTTGGTCACGATAGGATTCCTTCCTTCATCAACGAAGTCACGTGTGGTCAGGCCTCGTGTTCACATGGAGTTGTTGGCACGTGCCAGAATGCCGTCATGTATCAGCAGTTTTTGTACAGAACAGGTCGGTGCAATCCAGCAACGGGATATGAACAATTACTGCCTTACACCCAAGCGATACGAGTGTGCTGCGAATGCATGGTCTTTCCTGTTTGAATTAAACGATTTCTAGGTAATATTAAAAACAACAAAATTGCTGCACAAGCAGTGAAGTTGTTAATGTAAATTGAAACGTTGACAAAGGCCATTTTATTTATTTAATTTACATGTCTTTGACTGTAGAGTCAAAAATGTTTTTGTGAAAAAAAGATAAACAGTGTGTGAAATACATTCTATTCTGTTGAGCTATTCTGTTGTAATAATAGTTTATTTGTTTGTTCTCTTTGTTTTGTTTTTCTTTCGTAAGCGTTTATATGACTGAAAATGACAGAAAAAGTCGTTTTCTCCTCTAGGAATACAATGTCAACTTTCAAGTCATCCTTTGAGGTCCCTTGCAGATCTTGCCAGCAGCAAACACTCTGCGTACGTCTCCCACCTCATTTTACATTTCACAGAAAAGCTAAGCCTATCAATCGCGGATCAATCTTAGAGAGCCGTGCGCTCAAAGTTAGCCAACATTACTTCAACATAATGGTTTAACTTTTTCAGTTTACATTGTTGTTTGACCCAGCCTTTGCAATTTGTGGAATGGGACTAGTTATGGAAAAATTCAAGTGCCTTACTTCAGAACTATTTGTTAAGTGGCTTATAATTATACCTGGGAGCGGGGGAGGGTCTAGTCACCTTAAAAAGCACACTTATTAATTTGTCTTGCCTGGTGCAATATTTAGGTAGGTAGGTAGGTAGGTAGGTAGGTAGGTAGGTATACTTTATTTAAATCAAGAAACACGCTATCCCCAACAACATTAAGCTGGTTTCCATGGAAGGCGTGTTTATACGGACAAAAAAATGAAAGTAAAGCTAATACTACGAGTTAATAATATGATAAATCTAAAACTACGAAAATTCAGCTAAGAACGAGAACTAACCGTTATAAACTAAATATTAAAAAGTATTAGGATAGCTAGGACATAACTAACACAAGACTATATAGCACGACATGACCCAATTACGTTTTGATATATTTATTAAATGAATATATCGATTCCGCTAGTTTTGCTTCATTTGGGAGTTGGTTCCAAAGCATCGCGCCGCTGTATTTGAAACTTCTTTTTAGAAACTCTCTCTTCGGTTTAGGAAGTGTCAGATCTGTAGCACTATTTCTAAGATAGTAATTAGTCTGATCAACATTCCTTCTACCAAAAGAGTTCCTGAGGTCGGGCGCAGTGTCGTCATTTAGCATTTTAAACATCAATGTTGATTTGGCCCGGAGCCGCCTCACATCAAGTGTGTCTCAAGAGAGGGTGTATATCAGTTCGAGTTATGGGTGTATTATTTACTACAACTGGTTGTTCGGTATTCTTATTGTTCAGATTATATGAAGAGCCAATAAACATCAATTTAGACTTAGAGGGGTGCATTTGAAGTTTATTTTCTATAAGCCAGTTGCGGACATGAGCGATGAGGATGAGAAGATCTGGGTATCATCTGCATACATACATACATGGAGTAGTTGATCTTAAACACTCAGGCAGGTCGTTAATATATAATAAGAACAACAATGGACCCAGGATTGAGCCCTGAGGCACGCCACAGGTGATTGTTTTCTTGGATGAGAGTTGTCCATTAATACTGCATTGCTGCTCACTATTTGTCAAATAAGATTCGAACCACTTCAGTTCTATGCTAGAGAATATAACAAAATGTTTCTTCATCTTATTTAAAAGAATGTCATGATTTATTGAATCAAATACCTTTTTAATATACCATTCAATTTCCCATTATCCATATTTTCAAGCCATTCATCACACATTTGGATGAGAGCCGTTACCGTGGAGTGCTTCGGACGAAATCCAGATTGAAATTTGGACAACAAGCAGTTTTCAGTCAGGTAACCATATACCTGGCGAAAAACCTCCTTTTCAAATGCTTTGCTTACTGCTGGTAAAATAGAAATGGGTTTGCGGTAGGGCAGTATGAAAGACTGGACACGCGTACTCTACAACTGGGCGAATGCAGGTGGTGTAGAAACATAGAAGGTCGTTAGTCGGCACTTTCGCGCGATTTAATTGCCTAAGAATTAAGTAGAGACGTGCTGAGACTTTCTTACATATCATTTCTACGTGTGCATTCCACTTCAAATCATTAGATATCATAACACCTAGTAATTTAGCGGATGGAACAACTTCAATGTTCGTATCGTTGATAGTGACAGGCTCTAAAATATTCTCTGACTTTGAGAATGATATTCTAAGTTCCTTGCACTTCGATTCATTCAACTGAAAACCATCAGCTTGAGACTTCGAAACAAGTTCGTCAACACACAACTGCAAGGAGCTGGTTCCGTTCTTTTCCACCTACTCAGCGAGGGTAATATCGTCTACATACTTCCACATGCTCGTTTCTGCCACACTCAAGTCATTAATCATTACTAGAAATAACCAGGGGCCGACTTTCGTCCCCTGAGGAACTCCTGCCGGTACAGCACGCCATTCCGATACACAAATACGACTCAATTTCACCCTCTGCCTTCTGTTCGTTAGAAAATCCAATATCCAGCACATGATCGGTTTCGGAAAGTCATACGCGGAGAGCAAAGATTTGGAATTTTGTTTAGCAAAATAACAGATAAAGGTTGGTTGAACCCTAACAATACTTTGCTTTTATTTAAGTTTAAGTTAATAGTGAGTATTTCAATCGTTGTTACTAGGCTTAGATTTCTTTTTGACTTGAATTGTATTTTATGGGTACTTGTTTTGTAGCAAACTGGTGAGATAATATCTTGTGAAAAATAAATTGTGCGGAAACTAGAATCTTGTTTGTGGTGTCTCCACTAGAGCCAATTACCGAAAACAACTTCTCACAGATATTTAATCAGGACTTGTGTTCAAGTTTGCTCTCATATGTACCTTAATTCCATAAACACACCTTAAAATTAGTCTAGGGGTAGTGGGATACCAATATACCCCATCAGATAACAATCAGAATATAATTTAATTCATGTCTATGTTCCAAATGCCTAAAATCCAGGAAAATATAAATATCTTTTATACCCGAATTGTGTCAAAAAAATACCACATACCCAAATCCCCTGGCCAGGCCTGATGAGTTAGCAAAGTAGTGACAGATCAAGGGAGGCATCTTAATGCATTTGTCTTTGGAAAAGAATAAATAAGGGAAATATATTTTCCAATATTTCGAAATAAACACGAAAAAGGAGGATGAAAGACAGGAAAAGTGTTCATGTTTCTAAAAACGTTATTTACATGGTACATTGCAACCGCTGCCACAAACATTACACAGAAGAAACAAAACGACGACTTCATTAAAAACCGTTTTAACGAGCATCGTAGACCAGTAGACAAACAAACACTTCTAAACCTACTACAGTCTCAGAACATTTCCTTTCTAACGACCATAACGCTTCTGACATGCTACTTATTCCTCTCGAACTCAGTAAATCTAATCGTGACAGTGTACGCAAAGCTAGAGAGGCACATCTCATCGACAGGGGTCAAACGCTTGAACCTCTGGGTCTTAATAGGAGAGATGAAACATGAAAAATTTTCCTGTCTTTCATCCTCCTTTTTCGCGTTTATTTCTTATTGTTACGTTATCAGTTTTCTATTTCCACGCTGTTACGTTAGCTATTACCAGTTGTATTTTCAAATTTCAAATTGTAACGTTTTTGTTTATGTAACTGTAACTGTATATAGTATATAGTATATAGTATATAGTATCCTATTGCAACTAATTTAAATTGTAACGTCTTTTGCCACAAGGTCAGTCTCTAACAAACCCTGAAGAAGAAAGGCCGTGCCTTTCGAAACTGATTGGAAAATATATTTCCCTGACCATTAATTCAGCCTTGCTTTCTTGGTTTATTTGTTCCACAGTTTGTTGCTGATCAGATCCTTTACTATTGGATCCGGTGCATCTCTTTCATATCTGTTACATGTTTTCAAAGAGGAACGTGGACTTCATGCGTGGCGTCTCCTTGCGGGAAGTAATTTTCAAGCGCGTTCGAACGTTTTGCTCGCCTTATTATCCTCAACAAAAACGAGTCTTATATTGAAGTTGTTGCCATTTTTAAACAAGAAAAATCAGCTCGATAGCTTATTCTTCTTATTTATGACTTGTTTTTCTTGTTATTTTGTGTTTGTAGTTTGCCGTCAATGGCTATGATTAGCTGTCTGCAGTTTATGTCAGTCAGCAGTCTCCCGTTTGACACAGCTGACTTAGGTGCTATGGCAACGGATGGCAACAAAACAGAGTGGATGATATCCCTGCCCAATCACCCTCGCCAGAAACATGAAACTGGATGCAAGTCGTATAGCACAAAACAGCTAATAAAAATAATTAACAAACATGGAGCTACAAGAAGTACTTTCTATGGTGGCTACAATCGTCGTTACATGGCGTTTACATGGAAGGAGGCGATTAAATTTCCGAGTATCGTCGCAACTGTCAACGCGAAGCCAAGAAATGTCTCCTCAGCCCGCAGATTCCGCTGCACGCCCCTGCCCAAGCTTCCACTATCATATTACGTGCCAATTGTTACAAATCAGAAAATGGGATGTTGCACATGTGCAGTGCATGCCCTGCTGTGACGTTTCTTGGCCATGACAGGATTTCGTCCTTCATCAACGAAGTGACGTGTGGTCAGGCCTCGTGTTCACATGGAGTCGTTGGCACGTGCCAGAATGCCGTCATGTATCAGCAGTTTTTGTTCAGGACAGGTCGGTGCAATCCAAGAACGGGATATGAACAATTACTGCCTTACACCCAAGCGATACGAGTGTGCTGCGAATGCATGGTCTTTCCGTTTGAATCAAATGATTTTAGGTCATATTAAAAACCACAAAATTGCTGCACAAGTTAAGTTATCTATGAGAAAAAATGATGGACAGGGTATGAAATACATTCTATTCTGTTGTAAAAATAGTTTATTTGTTTTCGTGTTTTGTTGTTTTTTTTTCTTTCGTGAGACTAAAAATGGGGAAAAAGTCGTTTTTGCCTCCAGCCTGAATGGTGATGGAAATGGTAATGGTAATGGTAATGGTAATGGTAATGGCTTTACGTACCGCATATATTCATGGCACTTTACAATAAAAATATTCTTCTCTAGGGTGAAATCGGACGTCAGACTGTAAAGGTCTCGGCAGCCGCTATCAGTTCATATTTGATCTCACTCACCCAACCCACACATGAATGTCAAAGACAGATGAAAGATAGAGATAGACCACCACAGCGGGAACTACGTCCCCTACTCTTTTCAAACAGTGTGTGGGTTCTTTAACGTCCCACAGATTATTATCGTCCTTATCCGAGAAGACCAGAAAATCTAACCGTTTGCAGGTGTAATTACAAAGACAACACTTTCTCCTCAATTATTTAAATTTGAATACAAGTAACTTCTTTGTTACCTTAATGAATGTCAACTTTCAAATCCTCTTTGAGAAAGTTTGGGGCTCGTTACAACCTTTTCTTTTTCTAACAGTCTGCGCACGAAAGTCTCCTTTCAGTCTCACATTTCACGTAAAAGGTATGCCTTTTATCGCTGATCAATCAGCCAGATCCTACCTCGTCTTCAGTCGCCCGCGCGATAGTAAAACTATAATGGTCAGGGGCGCCGCGATTTTAACGCGGTTACCGTATATTTAATGTCAGTGTTGATACTACAGGTAGCTCTTGTTATTTTTTATGTAATGCCTGTTTGAACCTATCTAATTTATCCTCTCCTATGAGTTATAACCATCTTAGGAGTGTTGTTACCCAGCTCAAGTGTATCATCAACACTTTGATCACATGAAGATGAATTTCATATATCGACGGTCACTTTGATCATATTTAAGACATAGTATAATTCTATACATATATTTTCGCCTTCTTTTCCAACCTGAATTTTGCTTTTGGGATCTTATCTTCTTTGCCTATGCTGGGTACTTACAATTCACATAGAAAGGTAATAGCAAATTAACATACTATTAGTTTATAATATTACCGAATTATGCAACCTTGAATAACCTGAGACACACAGTGAGACTACCTTACTTTTATCGGGATGCTGGTAAACTGTTTATACAAAAGAATCTGGTTTTTATCATCATTCACTGAAACACACCTGTAATACTACAGAGTAAGTGCAATCTTAACTTATCGGGATGCACCTTCAAGTAGACTGCACAAGCTCACCAATACCAAACTGCCATGAAAGCCCTTTAATAATTCAAAAGGTATCACTGCCCCAATTACCATGCAAAACATCTACCACAAACCTGCTTTTCTAGATTGTTTTGGCAAACAGGTGTACTTGACTTGATAACGTTGCACCCTATGAAAAGACCTCAAAAATGATACTAGCTCTACCAGTAGTAAGGAAAACATTAAGTGTTTATATGCTCATGAGTGATGATCACTGTTTGCAACTTAACATATTTTTGCCATAACATTTTCCATTCACTTTCCCCAAAACACTGGAGTAGTTTGAATTTGAGTCTAGTAATAACCAATACAATCACCTGTTTAAAAAACACTGACCCAATCTGAACTCACAACCAGGTTAAAATGGCACCAGCATGCAAGAGAGTCTCGGAGTAATTATTGGATTCAGCTATGATTGTTGGGAGTTTTGTTAGCCAATTGCATTTTAAGTAAAATAAACGAAGCCAGACTGCCACAAGTCTCAGTTGACGACACGTTGGCAGACCCCCTACTGAAGAATTCGCAAAAGCCATCAAGCGTCTGTCCACTGGCAAGGCCCCCGGTGCCGGTTCCATCCCAACTGAAATTTATGTTTCTGATCGAGAGCCTCACAAGCCTGTTCAACTCCATGTGGTCTCAAGAAAAGGCACCACAGGAGCTCAAAGACGCTTCCATCATCCCCCTCTACAAGCGCAAAGGGAACAGGAACGCGTACGACAACCACCGTGGAATCCCCTTGCTCTGCATCGCAGGGAAGATCCTTTGCCGCATCCTGCTCAACCGCGTCAATGCTCACTTGGAACGCGACCTACTCCCCGAGAGCCAGTGTGGTTTTCGCGCGGGACGCAGTACTGTGGATATGATCTTCGCAGCTCGCCAACTACAACAGAAGCGTCGGGAGCAGAACGTCGGATTGTACACCACCTCCGTGGATCTGACGAAAGCTTTTTGCACTGTCTGGCCTGAGGGTCTGTGGAAAATCATGGGCAAGTTTGGTTGCCCCGCCAAGTTCATCGCGATAGTCCAGCAGTTCCACGACGGCATGAACGCGAGTGCAGGATGACGGCGAGTACTCCTAGCCGTTCCCTGTAACCAATGGAGTAAAGCAGGGTTGCGTGCTGGCTCCCACCCTGTTCAGCATGATGTTCTCCGCGATGCTGACTGACGCTTTCTGAGACGGTGACATTGGGGTTGGCTTTCGGTATCGTACCGTCGGCAAACTCTTCAACGCTCAGAGACTGCTAGCCAAGACCAAAGTGCATGTAGACACAGCCAGAGATTTCCTCTTCGCTGACGACTGCGCGCTGAATGCTTCCACACAGTCTGACATGCAGGGAAGCATGGACATCTTTTCCCAGGCCTGCAACGACTTTAAGCTCACGATTTCCACCAAGAAGACAGAGGTCATGCACCAGCCAGCGCCTGAAGCTCCCTACACCGAGCCCCACATCACCGTCATCGATCAGCGACTAGCCGTGACAGACAAGTTTGTCTACCTTGGCAGTACTTTGTCACGCTCCGTCAACATCGATAAGGAAGTGGCCTACAGAATCACTAGAACTAGCGCAGCCTTCGGTAGACTGAAGGATAAGGTCTGGGGAGCGCAGAGGACTGAGCTTTGACACCAAGCTCAAAGTATACAGAGCAGCTGTCTTACCATTCCTGCTCTACGCCTGCGAGACATGGACAGTGTACACTCGGCCAGACAGCTCGATGCCTTCCATTTGAGATGTCTCAGAACCCAGCTCCGCGTTAAGTGGCAGGACAAAATCCCAGACACCGAGGTGCTCCAGCGGGCTGAGATGGAGAGCATCCACGCCATCCTGATGCGCTCTCAGTTCCGGTGGGCTGGCCATGTTCACCGCATGGAAGACAGTCGCCTCCCCAAGGGACTTCTCTATGGAGAGCTATCCTCAGGCAAGCGCACAATGGGCCGCCCAAAACTACGCTTCAAAGACAAACTGAAGGCGTCCCTCAAACACTGTGACATCCCCCAATCAAGACCTGGAAAGAGACCGCTGGAAAGAGACCGCTGTCCATTGTTAAGACTGGTGTGGCTGACTTCGAGGAGAGACGCACGAGACAAGGAGCAGAAGCGGCAGAGAAGAAAAGACAGTGACAGTACCACCTCTCAACCTGGTTCAGCCCCGTACATCCGATGTCCCTCCGCAACAGACTCTTTCGTGCAAGAATCGGCCTAATCAGCCACCTTCGCATACACCCCACACCCCCAGTAACGTGAAGAAGTCGTAATCATCTTCGCACGCGAAGGACGAACAACAACAAAATAAAGCAAAACTTAAGCAGACATAATTATTACTTCCAACAAATAACCACTAAACCACTATCAAATAAGTAAATTATCTATGTCTCATCACTTTTATGTCTTCAACATATTTTTATACATTCAATTTGGTCAGATTGCATATTTTAGAAAGCACAGATTCTCGGGAGTACAATAATTTCTACCTTTTTATTTTCAAGGACATTGGTAATTAGCCTTAAAGAAAGCATAATAGCTTACTGAGGAGCTTTTGTCATTCTTTTTTAAATACATGGCGAGGTCATACTAAAGAACTTCATCACATGACTACAACTTAGAAAAACCTCACGAGACTCAGCATAATTTGTAAAGTGCATCAAAAGTACATTCAACTTATAAAAGCAAGCTGTTTAGCAAAAACAAATTGTGGGAGAGAAAGGCATCCATCTTGCTTCACTTAACGAATTAGTCGTCGCTGGATATGATCCTTCACCTTCTACGTATAAACTCCATTTACCTACAAAACAACCACATCAATCTATTATTTTCATTTTACTTATAAAAAACGGAGGCAATTTGGCCACGGATAAATTGAGTTTTCAGCAATTCAATCCTGTTTTGAAGCCAAAAAAGCTAAAATTCGTGCTGGTATTAGTTTCAGGTTTTAGGTTTTGGTTATAAAAGGTGTACACATAAACAAAGAAGTCGTGAAGCAAAACAAAACCTCTTCAACAGCATAGAACAGCAAAGACGATCCAATTTATTTATTTTGTACAAGTATGCACTGGATAACTTACTCAAAGCAAAAAAAAGTTTGATTTCACTCGCTTGTTTGAAATTGTCCAGGAGAGATTGTTTGACCGGCACCAGACGAGGAAAGACTTCCCTCCTTACAACTGATATGCAATTCAGGGCTTTTTTGGGCATCTCGGTCAGCGGAAATAATATAAATATCGTAAATTAGTATATACTATAACAGTGGATAGCGTTGAAGGCGCGCTCTGATTGGCTAGTCAAACTCCGAATATCCTTTGCTATTTACCTCCGAGCAACTTTCGTTCTCCCCCGTGTGAATTTCGAAAAAATGGCGTCCCGGTTTGCATCCGTGACAAGCGAAGAAATCATCCAAATTAACGACGAAGCAGTCCCTGAAAACACAAGAGAAAGCGACTAAATGTGGTTTGGCCGTGTAACCCGGAGTTTATCGATAAAAACCAATGAGAAAGGTTTTGTTTACAAATGCAAATTAATCTTGCGTTACCTAACTTGTTCACTTGAAAACCAAAGTTGAATGATATTTTTTTACAGAATGGTTTCAAATACAGAGAGAGTTTGCAACTCCAAAATGTCAAAAACAAATGTCTTCAGAAATTTTATCTGTCAGCTAGTAAATGGGCGGCTTGTTGTTTCAGTCCTTCGCTCACGGGAAAATATTGCAATCCTTGCTGGAATAAATGAATTTAAATCAATTTTTTGTGGTGTATATTATCTCACTGTTTTAGTATATACTAAAACAACCATTCACCTCAGTGTCGGTGGCTAGTGGTGGATATTTACCTCGCCGCTTCGCGGAAATATCCACCACTAGCCACCTCCACTTTGGTGAATAGTTGTTAACTAGTGCTAGTTTTCCCCATTTGCAAAGGGCTTCACAAGCCGAGTATAGCTCCGAAGTGCTGTCAGTTGCTGCTTACAAAACAGAAAAGTATGACGTTACCTACCTCGCAAACAAAACATAAATGCTCGATCCCCACTCAAGGGGCTTCTCTTTGACGACATACGCTTGAAAACATTAGGATAAAAGAATAAAGATGATGATTAACAATCGTAATTCAGTCGACAGACGAAACATCATGCCATGCTCTTGTCTAAATGCGGTCAGATATATAAAAAATGTGCTTATAATCTACCGAACACTACAAGTAAAAATATTGTGCCTACATCTCATCAGGCGTGGCACGTGCAGATCTGTACGAGCATACATGCAAATCATTTATTTGGAGAAATCTGAAAAAGTCGGTTAGGAAACCTACTTGTTGTTCGCAGTAGTGCAGAGCTTAACCCCTTGCTTATTCATGTTTGCATATATGTCTGACCTGCTCATTTTACTTCCATGGCTCGAGAAGATCAAAGACTGGTCTCCACTGAGAGGTCGGCAAAGATAAACAGAATACCGCCCATTTTCGGACGCCTTTGCATTGAATTTGCTATCTTACATTTGGTTTAATTAACTGGGTTGATTACGCCCGTAAAAGGTTCATATCAGGTTGATTTTCGACAGCTACCTGTTGTTGGTAAGATTAAAAAGCTAACGCTCGAAATGTCTGAGCTTTTGAGCTCTTTTACGAAGGCTTTTTTTACCCTGTAAACTTGGGTGATAAAACCAGATATTCGTTATCCGTTTTCATTCCACCATGATCATTTTGAAATAATTTTTAAAACAGTACTTAAATTGTTAATGAAAGATCTGAAACGTTTTTGCTTTTGGTTATTCAATAATTGACTATGGATATATGAACATGAACTGCGGATTAAAGACTGATGAATATGCGCGAGATCATCGCAGTTATGAACACTACTTATGTAGTAGTGAAAATAAAGCCTGAAAAACAATTCAGGCTTGTACAATAATGTAAAGTAATTCAACCCTTAGGAAACTTCAAGTCCAACAAACGCCCGTAGAAGTAATCGGCGCAAATGTCAAGTGAGATGAAAAGTGCATGCTCTTAAAAGATATCAGTATACCTTCAAACAGTTTCAGTATTCATAACTTTTATTTTTTATATAAGCGGACGAATTAATTATCGTCTGGCTAAACTCTACTGATTAACGCACTTATTCGCTGAGTTCAAGTAGTTAAATATTTTTTAAGGACATGAACTTTTTAAAGGCATTACATAGAGAACAACTAAATACAATACAATAACAAAACATCGTTTATTTCAGTTGTTTTAATTATTTGTTCCTTTGCTTCTATTATTGCACCTGAAACAAGTCTTGAATGAGAGTTTGCCTGATTCCTAAGTTGGTAATGCGCTTGTGCTTGATGTCTCATAATGTTCTGTTAGAGGTCGGATAAAAAGTGATTTCAAGGAGCCTCATTAAAAACCACTGTAGTTTGCCGTGAATTTAAGACGATTTAACCACCTACAGATAAACATACTAACAGATTCGTAGTGCAGAAAACCACTACACTAAAAACAAAAAAATAATTGAAAACAAAATTGTTTTTTTTTTTAATCTTAGAATTCAGGGGGATGCGTGCCAATACATCAAGTATTTGACAGCGTCAAGTATGTTATTTGGAAAATAGTGATTACTTTTGTTTCTCGATGCCAAGGTATGTTTGGCAGTTTTTCAATGTTTGAAATGTGACAAGTCGGAAGTGATACGCTATTAAAAATATTGTCTCACCTTAGAAAAAGGTTCGAGGGCGTGGAAGTTTTGAAAAGCAATAACTTGTAAGAAAAAAAAACTCTCTCGACGAACAGCTCTCTAAAACGTCTAAGAAAAATGATGTTATGCTTGAGCATGAACGCTAATTGCGATTTGATAGCTGTAACATACCGTGTACTGACAATGCTAAAAGTGAAATTAAATCCAGTAAAAGTTTAAAGCCCTGGGAAACTATAAATGTGAAATTAAACATATATGATATCGTAGTCATAATCTAATTACTGTGATAAAATATGAAAAATGTTAACCATCAGAATCTAATGGAAGCTTGTCTAAAAAAAGAGCTCGTCTGGCTCGAATTCAAAACTACTAAGACTTTCTGTCTAGTAACTTGAATTGTTCCACAAGGCCGAACATGCGCAGTAAAGAAACATTGTTCATTGCACGAGTGCAGCACGTGTTCTGAGTGAGCAAATCTACGCCAAGCTAACAAGTGTATGACAATATCACCAACTATTTAACTGACTGCTTAAAGACTTCGATATGTGAGACACTAACTCGTAACCAACGTGTAAGTAAGTTTGACGGCCTTTCGAGTCTCACTGGCAGGGATATTCGAAAACTCAAAGTCTCGAAGCAATGCATGCTCGGAAAGTTGTAAGTCTTGATTCCTTTCTCGCTACCATCCACCGTAAATATAGTTGTTTGTCCAAGGTAAGGTAAAGTAAGGTAAGGTAGGGTGCCACAATGCAAAGTAGAAGGTGACAAGTTGGAATCTCGGTCTGTCCAACGATGATTCTGGCTGCGCGTAACAACTTCTTTCAAGTGAAACTCGCTATCGACGGAAATCGATAGAAGGTGACATGATAGGCCATCCTAGCTTCTACATCTGCCCATATTACATCTACTGTTGTGTCTATGATCTTCTTACAAAACCACTTGGACTCTTATCATGAGTAAACGTTGGTCTGGTCAGTTCTAATATACATACACATCACAGTTACGCTTTCTTTACCCTTTCTAATTTTTATGTCTTACGTTTTCAGACCGATAATTAACTATGATTATTTTTCAGCAAAATTCCTCTTTATTCCGGCTAGTCACAGACTACCATCTAGCTCATCAGCCTGACTCGTTTGCTACTGTTTTTGCTCTACAGAGCTTTCAAAGGCGTGCTATGAAACTCGATTATTCTTGATAACGCTTAGCAGATTATATACGTAAGGTTAGATATTGACTGTCGCAGCGGTCATTTTCAGCTGGCTTTTGTTACATAAAATCTGAATTCACAATATTTCATAATCTCTTAAAAATGCCGCATTACTGACAATACTTTAAAATTTTATTTTAGTGAATTGAAAAACAAACTCATGACTTGAAAATGTATATTATGTCTGTCTTTTCAAGTTTCCTGGCTTTGTCGTGTATCGGAGTGATCACAACAGTAAAATGAAATTGTTAGAGCTGTACCCCTTGGCTTTAATCCACTGAACACCCCCCCCCCCCCCCCCCTTCCTTCCTGACTGGCTCATAGTAAAGGACACAAACCTTTTCTTCTGTCTTTGAACTAATGGGTTACAGTGAGACGCATTCCCGAATCACGACAGCGTTAAGACAAAAACAAAATTTTCACTCTGCAACACATGTACAGGGGTAAACATATCAGCTCGTTTACTTCGATCAAATCGGGTTGAAATTTGGTAGGCATGCAAATTTGACACAATTCGCATACAGAACATTTTATCTAATTTTCTTATTTCCATTTCTTTCAATAGTTGAAAAATATTTGCCATTACTTTTCAAAACACACCATAACGGAAGAAAGACGAGCAATGCTCCAGTTTTGCGCTATGTCAAAAACGTCCAATACCAAAAGAGCCACTGCTATAACTTGCTATAAATTACAGGGACGGCGCGGGGGGAGGGGCCCAGGGCCCCCAATCTTTGTGGAAAAATAATAAATTAAGTAAAAGACATATCCAAAGTACTTTCATGGGATAATTGTGCTTGGCTAAAGGTGGCGGACCTCGCGGGAAAACATCCAAATTTATGATTGGTTCCTTGCGATCCTGTCTGATGGAATAAATCAGTTTTAGAACCACCATCTTTACATTTCATACACTTAGTTGTAGTCTTCTGTTGGTGATTAAAATTGGGTTGACAGACCAACGCGACTCCTGCCGTGTGCCCATTGTGTAAAACAAGCACATCTATGAGCGATTTTCCTTTCCTATAAGAAATCAAGGGAGGTTCCTTGAATATCTCTTTGAGTAATGGTTGTTCTTGTATTAGATGCCATTTGTCCATTAGTATGTTTTTCCAACATGGTAACGATGGTTGAAATTGCGTCACGAAGCGTAGAAGCTTCTTCTGCGTTCTCTGTTTCTGTGTTAGAGCTGCTTTTCTGTCCGCATAGTTAACGTGTGAGAGTATCTGTTCCATCATTTTCTTAGGGTAACTTCTGGAGATAAAGCGCATTTTAAAATTTTCTATGTTATCTGTGAAAGTGACTCTTGAAGAGTTACTCAAAAAAGGCTCCGAAGAAAAGACTCAAGAAAGGTTCAGTAATCTTACAGTACTAAACACTCACAAAGACAGAAGAGTCAAACTTTGCCTTGCTGAAGTGGCAAATGAATTTGGTGGTAACGACAATCGAAAATAAGGAATTTCGGTACATTCAGAGAATCCGATTTCGTGACAGTAAGCGATTAAATGAACCAAAGTTATGATTACTCTACCTTTGTTTACAGATTATGTTAGGTGTGATTACAAAGCTTATTTTATCACTAACCTCTTTCTCTAAATGCTTGCCAATTGAAAACTGTAGAAAAGGATATCACTTGATTTTTTGAGTTAATAAAATATGTTAACTGCTGGACAAAGCTCATCAATTAACGGAATTATACGCATTTTAATTATTTTTAGAGTTAGTCTGTTCCCCTCATTTGAAAACGCGGGAGCGCCACCCCCACCCCACTTTAATAACTGCTCAGCGCGCCCTGAATTACGGATACTTAGTGTTCGCATTAAGACTTTGTTTCTTCGTATGGGAAGTAGGAAATGAAACTTAAGTTTTTGGGGGTAGGAATGCAACGCTTTTGCTGCAACAGCTATAGCTGGAGAATGGTAAACCCACAATAACAGTCTCAGTTAATGGCGCTAGTGAACTGAATAACGGCACAGCCGATAACCCACCGACCTTTTACAGGAAGGAAAATTAGACTCTTGCCGAATATTTACGTGGGTTCCTTGTTTTGTGACTGTTTTCCCGACTTTTGGTCAAGTATAAGATATGCTAAGTGTTGTTCACTAAAGAAACTTGAAGTGTGTTTTCAATATCGATACAAAACGTGAAAGAACTCTAGGTGGATCCGCATACTCAAAATTGGACTTTGAACAATAGAAAAGCAAACAACAGGGATGTACTGCTTCAACAATCTTCACATCAAGGCCACACGTAGGTGATTTAATGGAAAGCTGATCATCATAAGATCATAAGATCATCTTGACTAGCTTATATGGCGTAATATACGATACATGTTGCATGCAGGAAAGTGCTACCCAGTAGCTTTTATTCCGATTGTCTGACTCCAAGCTTCACGATACATGCAGGTACCCGGACCTCCGCGCAATAAAAAGTACCACAGGAATGTGCGTAATCTGCTGAACACTGAACCTGTTTAGCTTTCTAAGCACATGTTGAAGAGTCAGAACAACAACTGAAGGCTAGCAAGTACCGCTAATTGGTTAGATTTACTCTGTATGATCACGCTTGAATTTCATCCGCAATCCATAGACTGAAAAGCTGGTACCTCAGTACATGCCTCACAGTGGCCCGTCACGCGAGGGTTAAGTTGAAAGATAAATTTCACTATATTTCTAGTAAATTATATTAGACGAATGACTTTACCTGTAAATAATACACGTTCTAGTAGCTCCAACCAATTGGGTCCGATTCACAGTTATGCCCTTTATATTACCGATCAGATAAATACGAACATAACACACGTTTTACGAGCCTTAAATAAGCAGAATAGATGTTAATGCCGATCTTGCCGATCTTGTGTAAAGGCAGCTTCATTTGCGACGATCAAGATTGCACCATTGCAACCCTTGAAACATTGGGTGACCCCAAGTAAATTCAGCTAGTGCCATACACGTTTTAAGCAATTCTTTTCCCGGCTCTGATTTATTGAGTCAACATTATTGTTGTAGGTTGAAAGTTATTGAGGAAGAAAAAATTATCAATGTAAAGAACGGCAAAGTACAAGTTTGAAATAAACGGGTAAAAAAATATATTTAATGGAACAACCTGTCGCGAGGAAAATTTTATTTGGAAAAAATGCGGCATTTTCTATATGCATCCGGTTACCAAGGCATATTGGCCATTGTAAAAATAAGCTATATGAAGTATGGCAGAATTTGTTTCCCAATATCTTTATAGTTAGTTTGTTTCTGGACCTATATTTCTTTTAATTCTAGGTGTGCTTTATCGGCATTCAAAAAAAAATTGAGAGAAATATCGTCTTATTAAAGAGTGCAACAAAGTACCAATACAAATACACGTGGTCGTGGCTTACAAAAAGCTAAAAAATATCTTTGAATTGGAAGGTCCAATTCGCATTTGGAGCTGATTCTGTAATATCTTTATAAGGCTTTTTTGTTCTGTTTTTTTTATCGAATCTTTCTTGTTTGGTGTGAGAAAATTGTTGAAAAATATTGGTGTGTTTAGAAAAAGGAGTTATTTTTCGATTTTCGCAGTTGGATCGCTTCCAGAGCTGTCACGGCAACACATAGTTAAAGTGTTTTTTCCCTCTTAACTGCTTTAACTTAAAGTCAACAGGATGTTGACGACGGATCCACACAATATGGCAAAACTATTGAGCTACGAAATGGAAAACCCGACCCGAAGAGCACACGCCCAATATCTGACTGTATGTGTTCTGTAACACAAAAGCTGTTAAATTATACACTGAAAGCGTGTGTAAAGCTCATTAGTCCAACCGAAAAATGAGACTACAGTAGAATTTCTCCTGGTGGGTCTTATATACTCTAGCCAGTTTAATGTTGCCCTTTGACAGTTTGGCATTTAGCCGTAAACAGTACACATATTGGTACCAATACCTTCTCAGATCTTTCGTTAGATTATATAAGCGGTTGATGTTTCACTTTGATAGTCATTTTTATTTGAATTTACTGGCGATCAACCGAACAGGAGCGTCATCCCATGCCAAGTGAACCCAAACCTAAATTATGAAAAATCGGATTACTGAAATTCCCTGTGCTTCTCTTTGCAAGGTAGGTAGTGCTAATGCATTCCCGGTGTTTATTCTTATGGTATATTTTCAGTATTTTGTGTTTATATTGGAGAGCAAATCACAGGCGATGACCAATAACTTTAATGTCATGAGGATATGTCGCTGGTAATTGAAAAGCAGGCTTTTATCCCTAAAAAATACTTCAGAAACTGTGACACAATACAAAAGAAGAGCAAATAGGAGTTATGGCGTACAGTACTGAGTATTTCACTTGACGGCAGTAGCTGTATCACTTAAAGGTTACAGGAAATGCGCTTATGCGCTAATTCAAATCGTTAAACGTATCTGGATAAATAGCTTGCAGATCTATTCCTGTGAAAGCTTTCGGCATCTTCCATTTTGCTTTACGGAGAGGTTTTAGTTTTCGATGAAATCTTCTGGATAACGGAAATACTGAAATGAAAGTTATTGAGCAGCAGTGCTTTCGGATAGCCAGTGAAGTTTGGTTGACTTTAAAGTCAAATTATATCAAGGATTTTGAGTCTCTGTACTCGGTAGGTATTAATATGTTAGGACCATTACCTTTTCGCGGCGATTTCTCGATGTATTTCACTGAATTAACAGCAAAAATGTACCGCATAGCTGTTGACGTGGGGGAAAATGATATGGACAGATCTTTCGCGCGATCCCTGAGGACAGAATTAAAAACTTAGAAGCGATAACATTAACCCTAAGCAAAGCGACTAATTGGAAGTGATCAGCGTTACGAGAAAGGTATACTAAAAGAAAAATTCTAAACAAATATTGGTTCTTCCCTAGTTGTTTACTGCATTTGCCTTTTAAAGTGTAACAACCGACTGTAGCTTTTGAGATCATGGCGCTCTGACCTTGAACCCCAGAGTTATGCAACGTTAATCCACGTTTTCAAAGTTTACATCTTTCTTGAAACTGTTACTTTTATTTAGGTAGAAAGAACAACTCGTTGTTATCAAACATCACTGAGTGGAATACAAATAAGTAAACGGAATAAAAATACTGGCCACAAGTATCAAATGATATTCGTATTTCGGAAGGCTTTTCACAGTCAATAACAATCTCCTCTACGTGACGACTCCCGGTTTGTCAACTCCTTCTGCTTCATGCAACAGTGATGCAATGGCCACAGCCGATGAACGGAATGAAAGCGCTTAATCCCAGATAAAGGAATAAACCGGCATTCAAAACTAAATAAAAGCCTGAAACTGACCGATAAATTACACTGCTGCGATACAACTCGGGTGAAGTTTCGCTTTTAAACGGGGCGGAATGAATCCCGCCATGCTAAACTCGTTAACATAATATTGGCCATGCAGTTGAACTAGTCTGGCGCGTACCAATTTGTCGCACTTTAATTTTGAACAAGAAGTTACTGTATTTAAAACTAATTCTAACTAATTAATGCTTTTCTCTAAAGATATCTATTCACGACAAATCAGTTTTCTCCCAAGCTATTAATTTGCGGGTAGAAATGGGATTGACTATCATTGAGGTATGTAGGAAAATTTCATTAAAGGTGGCATGATCAAATAAAAATGATTTGCATGATCAGCGGCGAAATATAAAGGAAATGAGGGGAAAATAATATTGTTTTGCATTTTGTGGCGTAGCCGCACAAAACTCAGTATTTCACATGATTTTAGGCACGTGACCTTTGATGCACACGTAAGTAAGATAAATGGTTAGTCATTTCTCACCTTTCAACGTTATTCGGTTTGCAGGTGGCTCTCTTTTTACTTCAGCTACCGTTGTTCACGACACAGGATGACTGCACAAAAGCTACAGTCGGAGACGCCAAGATCAAGTTAAAGAACGATGGCGGCGGACCTCTGGGCACGTTCAATAAGAACTACATGGCATACACCTGGTCAGATGTGTTGAACAATTTTAACAACTTGATAACCATCAAACACGGAAACTTATCAGCAATAAAACCAAATGCTACGCATTTTCCCGCCACTATCATAACAGGCCCCTGCAACAACAATTATGGAAAGTTCCCATACTGCAGCGCATGCCCAGCTATCACGGACGTCGGAGAAGGACGTTTTCCTCGCTACATCAACGAGGTCGTGTGTGACATAGAAGGCTCTCTATGCGGGCCTCAAGCTGACGGACAATGTAAGACCACTGGGATATACCAAACGTTTGCGGTTGCAAATTGCGATTCTTCCGGCGGCAAAGAAACCCTCGATACGTACACTCAGCTAATCAGAAGTTGCTGTGAATGCTGGTTGTTTTGATCGATATCTCCAGCGACATCTCTAAAACGAACACAAGCAGTATGCTTTCCGATATCTTTGAACAGGCCAACTCATAAATGGAAAGAACATAAATGAAAGAATATTCAGTAAAAATTATCCCAAATGAGATTGAACTGTAACACGCGCATTTATATAATTAAGTCGCTTTCCTCAGCGTTGCAGATAAATCTCATTACAACAACAACAACAATAACCAAAGGTAATTTACCACAATTATCGCAGACCCGAAATAGCCGTAAAGGACTTATCATGTTGGGTGGGTTGGATATTTCAGCAATCAACGTTAGCTGGTTAGGTCAGCTAATAAGTTAATAGACTATCACATCGATGTTGCCGCTATCTTGCAAGACCGCTGACCACACGACAGCGCTTACTTGATCAGTAAGAGGACAAGGTTCTTGTGACTACTGTATTAAGCAGTATCCTCTTTGCATGTAGTAGCCACATGCACTCACAGGGTGTCTATTTTTAACATATGGGTGCACGTACTCACCCTCCGCCTTACCGAATTTTAAAGACGAGCAAGCGGACAGTCTATGAGAAGACGCCACGCATTGTAATAGCTTATTCCACCGGCCCTCAAAACAAAGGCCAAATTCTAAAAACGTGTGTCACTTTATTTTGAAGAGATTTGAAGGGCTGTTAGATTTGTACCTTCTTTGTCGACAGGCGACCTAGACACCTATGTAAAAATAATGTAAAATCAATGTATCATGCGGTGGGTGTGTATTTCTTTCAACTGACAGATTTTACTTGTCCATGGTGGGAAGCCTATAGAAGCAGCAGTTAATAATAATGTGGATGATGATGATGATGATGATGATGATGATGATGATGATGATGACAGCAGCAGCAGTAGTAGTTGTAACAGCAGTAGCAGCAGCAGCGGCGGCAGCAGCGGCGGCGGCGGCGTTGGTGGTGGTGGTGGTGGTGGTGGTAGTGTAGTAGTAGTAGCGGTAGCAGTAGCGGTAGCAGTAGCGGTAGCAGTAGCGGTAGCAGTAGCGGTAGCAGTAGCGGTAGCAGTAGCGGTAGCAGTAGCGGTAGCAGTAGCGGTAGCAGTAGCGGTAGCAGTAGCGGTAGCGGTAGCAGTAGCAGTAGCGGTAGCAGCAGCAGCAGCAGTAGCAGTAGCGGTAGCAGTAGCAGTAGCGGTAGCGGTAGCAGTAGCGGTAGCAGTAGCAGTAGCAGTAGCAGTAGCAGTAGCAGTAGCAGTAGCAGTAGCATTAGCAGTAGTGGTAGTGTTAGCAGTAGCGGTAATGGTAGTGGTAGCGGTAATGGCAGTGGCAGTGGCAGTGGCAGAGGCAATAGCAGTAGCATTAGCAGTAGTGGTAGCGGTAGCGGTAGCGAGGCAGAGGCAGTGGCAGTGGCAGTGGCAGTGGCAGTGGCAGTGGTAGTGGTAGTGGTAGTGGTGGTGGTAGTGGTGGTGGTGGTAGTGGTAGTGGTAGAGGTAGTGGTAGTGGTAGCGGTAGTGGCGACGGCGGCGGCGGCGGTGGTGGTGGTGGTTGTTGTAGTGGTGGTGGTGGTAGTAGTAGTAGTAATTTTGATACAGGGTGCCTTTGTCGTGGATGTAGAACGGCCGTGTTGAAGGAAAATAAATACTGTCAGTGCAACAATAAAACAGTACGTACATGGTAAAAGCTTAAGATTGCTTTATAACAGAGCTGGTAAATTCGTGTAGTCAAATTCATTTGCGCGAGCGTGCTTCATATCTCGATGAACGCACGCTGACGCATGAACCAATTGTTAAGTACAGTTACACAAATAATGCTACTAGGTCTATATACAATGAATATTAAAAGCGCGCGGGAAGGTTTCAAACGAAAAAGGTAGGAATCATAAAAAGTGCTTTTATTTCTTTTGAATTATAAAATTGATTTAGTTTTCAGTATTTCGGGGCTATTAAGGTTATTAAAATCGTTTGATGCCTAGTATGTTAGTTTTTTCCCCAGTTCATTTAGGAAAAATGAACGTGCAGATTATCACCAAGCTGAGCTTGGTCGTAGGTGAGGAAAGTTTTGTATTTCTTGCACAAAATGTTTGAATGAAATAATTCTCACAAAGCTATAACTTACTGTACATAACGCAAATGGCTTTCAACGGAAGTGGCTCACTTTGTCGAAAATCCTGTTAGCTAATCAAAGTGATAACTGTGGTATATTGACTTTTGTTAATAAAAGGTAGACAGTGTAGCCTTCGAGACATCAGAACCTTGTTTACATTCACTTTGACTTTCTCAAAAATATTTTGTCAAGAGAAGTCACAGTAACAAGTTTAGAGGAGAGCATTACTAGATTCTAGCAATTTTAGCATTTTTAACACTAACAAAGACAAAAAAGGTGGGAACCTACTAAGCCAAAAGATTTAATTGGAAAAACTATATTGGACTTCGCAAGGAAAGGGAGACTCATTATAAAAGAACTACATTTGCCAAGTGTAACTTTGTCATCATTATTTCATTTTTGTTGTGGTCATATAAATGACAACAAAAAAATAACCTCGATATTTATATTAGAAATTGCAAAAGGCGAAAATTAAAAGACTCATGACTATTAAAGAGTACCCTCTGGAAGGGTTTGTATTCTTCTGTTCGCCGCCAAAGCCACCGAGTGGTTAATGAGAGTTCAAACGTTGGTCTTATTTACCTTCCATTGAGAGACATTTACTTACTAACGTCGACATTAACCATGAACTCAAGAAGAACAAAGAAAGAGAATCACCTCCTACCGTTTGTTTATCACACAATTTTTTTATCGAAGCGTTTTGTTAACTTGTTCCACTATGCAAAAACTAGTATTAGTTATGACAGGCTAAAGCACCTCTTCCGATATCTGCTTTCTCGAAAACGGCTACAAAAAGTGCTGGCGGACTATTCTTAGGTCATGAGAGTTCTGTCCAAATTCATCATCAAGTGGCTGCTTCCGTTTCTTGTAATTATTATAATGGACTCCGAAATCCGAAATAATAATTAGTGAGAAAGAGAAGTAGGAAGTAATTAGAACACGATTGGCATGAAAAAGCCTTGATTCTTGATTCAAAAGAACCAAGGGTCATAACTGTTTTAAGCACGAAGGGTGTACATGCAGCGAGAGACGATTTACGAGGAATCTTTAAGGGGAAATTGATTTGAAGGTAATGTCGCGTAGAAGATAAAATGTACTCTATCCATTTTTCCCTAAGCCTTTCATGTCAGGCGGGGTTGTAAGGGTGAAACAGAAAATTGAAAGCAAAGCTTACACGAAGTTCATTCCCAACGATCCTGTGCCTGGATGGGCTCTCTGGCTTTGGTTTCTGTTGCATAAAGGGCAACAAAACTGTGCAGTCTACAGCCATGGCCTGCCCTTTGAGGTTTTAGCGCCGACAAACCTGAGTTGTGATAAATGTTTTTATTAATGTCTTTTGGTTTAAAGTAAAATCACACAGTGTTGAGCCACTCTGTCTTCCTATTAGGTGGGATTCTAGTCCACCGCACAGTACCCCCATCATATTTGTACGTTAGCATCAGTTTCTTCATTTCAGTAAGGGGAGACATGGTAGCTAGCCTTCGTTGTTATTGTATCCCTCCGCCCCACCCGTCGGAAAAGGCGTGGCACGAAACATCGCCCTCTGGGATTTTGTGGAATATCCTTTAATTTGTTGGGCAAATCAAATTAATTTCAGTTAAGTTCGATTTGGGACCATTCAAATTAAGTTGTAATACATTCAAAAGATACATATGTTCTGTTCTTCTATTTCTTTCCAAATTTTGATTGTTTGACTGAACACTAAATCTATTTACTTTACATACTTCCCAAATGATCCAACTGGTTGCACAGAACATTTTTTCTGTCATGAAAAAGTTGCCAATTCAGTATTCATCGTGGTAGGTACAAATTTCTCCGTTTGTGAAGCGAAACTCTTTACCCCACTATCCAAATGCACTGGTATTATTGTTTTAGAGAAAAACTGTATGTGGAAAGCGTTTTATACTATAACTTAGCTTAGGTGACTCGCCTCCGTTCCATCAACCTCTATTGCGTATTTGATATTAAGAGAACTTATATTATAATCTTTATTGGTCGCATGTATCTCATATCTGTTTGGACATAGCGTTATTAATAAGAGCAGGAATTTTCGTCAGAATTTCGCAATAGAATCGGTCGATCAAAAGGATTGAACGGGGTGACGGACAGAATTATAAGAAGAGGCAAATTAAGAGTACGAAATTCTCCCTGCCCAGAATGGTGAGTATTTATCTGATGACGTGCCAACAATGCAAAATCAAGTCAGAGCTGACGCAGTTTTGCTATTGTAAATTCACATATGTTGTTTTCCTTCATGCGTCATTGTCGGTGGTTAAACTAGTACAGAATGTGAAATCACCCGACGCACTTCTAACTTTCAGATAAATTTAAAAACCGTTATTTGAATATAAACTGCACCATCAGGAGGTGCTGGCACTGGCAAGAAACGTTAAAAGTTTTATTTCTGTGGCTTTGCTTGGAGATTTCATTCACAAACTCAGACATGAATAAGGGGCTCGTTTAATACATGAATCAGGTACTGTGGTGACCTCCAGGTTTAATTTGACGTGCTTACACGTGAGAATCTAGGTAAAAAAAATGACACTTTCATCAATTGAGAAGACCATTTTTGGGATGGAAAAGCAAAATTACATATCACTCGAGCAGGTGACTCATATAGCCGCTTTTTGAAATTTGTAAACGTAATGACATGTCACATTTCATTTTACAACCACAACTTGTATTCTCACGCTTGTTTCGTATTTTCAAAGGTTTATGCGCACTCGAGAGCTACCGGCCGGTTTTTGATGTTTTCTCAAATAAAAACTCTTCAGTTTAGCTTCTTTCGAGAAAATCGTATTTATTCTCGACTTTAATTAAAAAGTTACTTAATTAATTAACATTTGACAGTTAAAAATATTGCGTCTTTGGTCGAACTCTTAAACAGTAAAGATGTGAAATGTCTACGACGGCTTTTAGGAAAACTCTTCATTTCCACTGAATCAAACTTAACGCAAAAAAAACCGTCGTGATATTGCAAAGGAAAAAGATGTGCGGTTTGTTGGAATTTAATTGCAACAGTGGGTGAATATTGTGCTCAGTTCCTCAAGTATACTTAAATCAGTTTTCCATTCTAAGTTTGTACTTTGCACTTCAGTAGTGGCTGAGTGCAAGGGGTCATGGGGCGATTCAATCTCGTACCCAGAGTCCTCAGGCTCTTTGGCCAGCGGTTAGTCGCCAGGAGAGACTCTGGGATAATGGAAAAAAAATCAATTTTTTTGATTGGCTGGCCCGTAACGGCTTCTATTGTTTTACCCCAGATTTTCTGGGAAAATGGCAATCTCGTACCCTGAGTCCTCAGGCTCTTTGGCCAGCCGTTAGTCGCCAGGAGAGAGTCTGGGATAATGGAAAAAAATCAATTTTTTGATTGGCTGGCCCGTAACGGCTTCCATTGTTTTACCCAAGATTTTCTGGAAAATGGCGGTCCATTATCCCAGAGTCTCTCCTGGCGACTAACCGCTGGCCAAAGAGCCTGAGGACTCTGGGAAGGAGATTGGGAAAATGGCGGTCCATCATCCCAGAGTCGGACCTGTCCCCAGAGTCTCTCCCAGGCGTCCACCCGCTGACCAAACAGCCCGAGGGCTCTGGGTACGAGATTGGGGTGCGTTTCTTTGGGAAAATCCAAAATCCAAAATCGGATTTTGCGTTTCTTTACTAAAATCCGAAAATGGATTTTGAATCTAAAGAAACCACCCTACGAGTGGATACATTAGATCAAATCTAAATCCGGATTTTTAGGATTCATGATCCGTGCGTTTCTTTGGGGAAAGGATACAAAAAGTAGTACGTTTGGCAAGCGGTTGTCTTGTGGAAATCCGCCATATTGCCGCCATTTCCGGGGAGCAGGGATGGCGTAGTGGTGAGAGCACTCGCCTTCCACCAATGTGGCACCGGGTTCGATTCCCGGTGGTGCGCCATAAGTGGGCTGAGTTTGTGTTGGTTCTCGACCCTGCTCCGAGGGTTTTTCTCCGGGTACTCCGGTTTTCCTCCCTCAGCAAAAACCAACATACGGCTTATTCGAGCTGGCTGTAGGCTGTGCTCCAAGGTCATACATGGACCGTATAGCGGCTGCCAGAGGCGCCTTGTATATGCTTTCGGTTCGACCTTGTTGAGCTGCGTCCTTGCTGTACTTTGCGAGGATGATTAGCACAGACAGTTATTATTATTATTATTATTTTGTCAGCTGGGTCATGGCGAGCGTTCAAGGCGGGTTTTTTCGTGAAATTAACCCATTGGCACCCGTGCCGGCCAAAACCGGCCGTAAAAAACTCCCATGGTTCAAAACATTGCAACTTTCTCAATCGCACGAATATTGCCTTAACTGTTAGTTGTGAGCACGAAATGGAATGCCCTTTAAATTTGGATATCCAATAAATGCAAGAAACGTAGCGATTTTTACCAAATATGGCCTTTTGAGTTTGGACAAGAACGAAACTGGCCGTTTTTAACGTCAAAGAGAAACAACAAAAATGCCCCTTTTTGCCTTCATGTTTTTTAGGGAAATCATCGTCAAAAAACCCAAATTCAACCATCATAACGAAATTCAGTCCTTTTTCTAGCTTAGAAATGACTTTTTTTGTTCATATTCTTCTCCCGAGCGTAGATACAGCCTTTTGTTCCAGTGCATTCGGGCCTTCCCGACATTTTCAACATCTTGAGCGCATTGCATGCTGGGAACTAACGAGAATTTTTGACAGCGCCCGTTCCTTCCCCCAATTCTTTCACATATAAACTAAGTCTACAGCCACTCCGACCTACCGCCAAAATTTCCTGCTCGTGGTCATCTTCAGTACACAGAAATTCCAAAATATGTGGCGGTAGGTCGAGAAATTCATCAATAGTCGAGTCCCAAAGGTACTAAGTGTTCGACCGGCCAAATTCCCAGTTCGTCGAGTAACAAGCCAAATTCAACAACAAAGAACATCACCTTGCTCGATTCTTTGAGAAAGTGGACTCTTAGCTACCGTCACGCTTAATGATGCTCATCAGGCAGCCACTAAAGATGAAAAATGGCTGTAAATTTAGCAGAAATCGCAAGCAAACCCAACTTGGGCCATTGTTGTCGCTTCACGGATAAAAAATAGCTACGTCAAAATGACGTTTTCAGAAACCTTGAGCCTCCAGTGCCTTAGGACAGCACCACTTTTCCCTGGTAGTTCAAATAAAGAGTCACGAATTGCTATTCATCGTTTATAGGTGGAAAATCACTCCGAAAATGTAAAAACCTGCGGTAGTCAATGGGTTAAACCGAAGTTATCCGTCCTGCTCGTATTTTCATACTTTTTATGCATGCTGGGGTTGTCAAGGCTAAAGAAAAAAATCCATTTTCAGATTCTTCGTTTCTTTGGTGGTAACGAATTCCCATGATCTCGGATCAAAAACTCCCAAAGAAACGCACCCTAAGTGAAGTCTTGAATGAAGCACTGTGTCTTGAAATAGGTTTTACATTTGAACTTAAATTACGAGACAAAGGAGGGCCTTAGCTAACACTCTGTTTCGCTTAGCTAGGCCATTAGCTCTCTTTGTCTTGTGTTATATTTGATTCACGGCAATAGCGAATTTAAACTGTTTAGGAAAATCCCTATTGGACAAGCTCAAAAACATTTCCTTTGTTGCATTTTAGATGAGTCTGCGCATACTGTTGTTAGCCGCTGCCATACCCCTTGTATGTAGTGGATTCCGCTGGACGTCACCTATACATGACCGTGATACCTTCGTAGCGTGCCTCAAGTTCTTTGGAAGAAAACCTGGGCCGATGGGTTACTTCAACTCCTTCTACATGGCCTTCACTCGAAAGGAAGCGGAAAATTTTCCTAACCTGGTCTCCCTCCACTCGCAGATGAGACAAATCAAAACCAAAGGAACGAAGTTAGCTGGACACGAGTCCCTGAGATTGGTTGGTGGTGCACAAAACAGCACTCTAACTAAGAGTCGTGAAACTATACACAGCAAGCGAGATTCCAATTATCCTTCGATAATAAATCTAGGCACGTGCGAAAGTACCATAGGAGACCAAGACAGGCTGTGTGAGGTTTGCCCCGTCTACACAGATCTGGGTCCAACAAAGTTCCCTCGTTACATAAATGAAGTGTTGTGTGGATCAGATGAGGAATGCGGAGTAGGTGGCGTGCTTGGGCATTGTCAGAGTACCACCATAGAGCAGGAATTTATCAGGAGAGAAGGGTTCATCTATGAGTTTTATTTGCAGGAAATCCGAGTTTGCTGTGAATGTGGGTTGTACACGTCCTAGAGCAAAAATTTGGTGAATCAGTTAAATTTTGATGTTAATGTAAAATTCTTTAAACTAAGACATTGTGAAGTAATGAGCTCTATGTGAACAGAAATAAAGCATTGCATGCATATGGAATTGTCTCAATACAAGTTCCTTAATTTATTAGAAGTGCCTCGGCGGCGGTCGAACTTAGGGTTATAATGATATGTACACTCCAACAGGAGCCCATTACCTAGAGAGTGTAACTTCCATACAACGTTTGTGAAACGGCGTTTTCACAATTTGGTCTATTTTTAGCTGATAAAACTTTCTCGCCAATTCGCTTCGGATAGCCAATTACAAGCTATTGCGTAATGAATAGACTGTGAACACATAACTACGACAACTCATCCAAGAAGGAAATAAGGACAGTTGTTTAATTTGTGAAGCATCCTTGTCTTGCCGAAACAGCTGTCCATGACTGCTAATGCTTGGGCTCAATCTTTGCTTTGGTAGATTTAAAGGGTAATGCCCGCTACCTTGTGGCCTTAGTGCCCTTAGAGTGGCTTCTGCCAGGAGCCCATGAATAGGAGCCTCCATATGCACTGTTTCCTTGAGTCAACGTTTGCGCGTATATTCTATTTTTAGAACGGCTTTTTCTGCAGGAGACTCCAATTTCTCGGGAAAATCTGTTTCCAGTAAATTCCGCCCACAATCATGCGTAAAAAATTGTAGCCAAAGGTGGGAAGCGCGTTGTCCTGATCCTTCTCTTGGGCATTCTGAACAGTGCATGCGAATTTAGAAACCCACAGCTTTCTAAAAATAGAAAAGATACGCGCAAAGGTTGACTCAAAGGGCTTATATGGGAGAGTGAAGCTCCTATTCATGGGCTCCTGCTTCTGCTTACTTGATCACATTAATTTGTGAAGTATCCTTGTCACTCCAGCCACATCCCACAAGCTTTACGTTTCCATTGTTTGTTTTATTGATATGTGGGTACTTGAGCCTGAGCATTAGCTATGCCATGCTGATGAGGCCTAACAAGGCCGAAACAGCTGTCCACGGCTGCTAATGCTTGGCTCAATCTTTGCTTTGGAAGATTTGAAGTATCCTTGTGACTCCAGCCACATCCCACAAGCTTTACGTTTCCATTGCAAGAAGGAAATAAACATGGCAGTAACGTGCGAGGGATCTTCTGACTTCGGGGGATTGTTTTCAAAGTATTTCAGTCGATAATTTCAGTATTTACATGGAATAATAATTTATAATAATTTATTTACGTATATAGCGGCCTTAAACATTTATGGGATGACCAAAGGCGCAAATGTCGGATGTCATCGGAAAGAGTTAAAACCGCGGAAAAAGCTGATCCAAGAATAAGCCTCAGTAGAGCTAGCTCTCAAATTGGCCATCCATTTCTGAGACGAGGCCTAGCCGGGTCTTGCCGTTCCTAAAAAGTGACGATCAGATCGTTCTTTTGTGCTGTCTATACATCTCAGCAAACAGGCGCGCAAAAACTATATTTTCTGTTTCTTAAAATATCAGTTAGTTCATTTGGCTTGTCAAACGATTTAACCGTCGAAGGTGTGGACACACTAGTCGACAAACCAGAGTAGTCTTAGTCTCTTCTTATTGACCCCGATACAGATAGTGAGCAAAACATTTTTTTAGCACGCATTTGGCTTCTCCAAATGATATATAATATGTGCCACGGGGAAAAGAACTTCCGGTAGCCACCTGCCACTTCCGGATTGTTAATGTTTTGGTTGGTTTTCGTGCGTAGTAAATCATGCCTAACAAATCAAAGTTGTAAATCAAAGGAATTTAATGAGGAGAAAGGAACGCACTGTAAGTAAGTTATTTTTGTTGTTTAGATATCTGTTGTAAGTGTTGTCAGTATCGTAATAATCGTAACTCTGTAAATACTACTGATGTCTGTAAAAATGTTAAATTATTCAAAAAAATAGTTCATTTGGCTTACCAAACTATTTAACCGTCGAAGTTGTGGACACACTAGTCGGCAAACGCGAGTAGTCTTAGTTTTCTCTTACTGAACCAATTTTTATCGTTGATACGGATAGTGAGCAAACGTTTTGTTAGCACGCATTTGGCTTCTCCAAATGATATATATATGCGCCACGGGGAAAAGAACTTCCAGTAGTCACCTGCCACTTCCGGATTGTTAATGTTTTGGTTGGTTTTCGTGCGTAGTAAATCATGCCTAACAAATTAAAGTTGTAAATCAAAGGAATTTAATGAGGAGGGAGCATTCCACTTGTCTAAAATTAGCTCCTTCTGTGATTAACGGCTGCCGAGAATTCTTTCCAATTTCATCAAGTGGTCTTTTCCGCATATTGCGTGGACTAATGATTATGAGAAAGAAAAGTATAGGAAGTAATTCAACTACGATTGTACAATTTCAAAACCTTTAATTCCACTTTCATATCAAGCAAGAGCCAGCATCGTTTATCAAAAGGTAAGAATGAAATGGTAGATAGCACTCTATTCATATATTTCCTAAAGCCCTATAATACGTTCAAACTAATTGACGATATTGATGGACAGAAAACTGAAACACTGAACAGCTTATAAAGGGTCAAACAAATTGCAAGTGTCCAATCGTTCGGTGCTAGGTCTCAGTGGCTCCAGGTGGTGTAAAGAGTCAATGAGAGTTGACGAGAGTTGGAACTCTCGCTCTTGTTTGGCCAAGAACTATCATGCGCTGTCGGCTACTTTCGTCGACTCTTGAGAGCTCTCATCGAATTTGAACCTGCTCACATTTTCCATGAGAGTTGGCGAGAGCTTTAATACCTCGTTTGGCCCAGCGTAGGAGGGGTCGATCGAGAGTTTCGTGGTCAGCAGTTGCCCTTTTATTGCAGCGGGCTCATTTTTTATAGCTGGCCGTGAAAAACAACATGGCGAATTCGTTGGGGAACAAAGAAAAAGTTATGTTGTTGAAATAACTTTTGTCGACCCGACGCTTTATCCAGTCTCTCGTCTTACCACTTTTCGGATAAATATCCGCTTCTTCCTCGTTAAATAAAAGTATTAGAAATAAACACGCAGAAGCTTTTTGCTTGGGCACAAAACTTATTCTACCGGTACGGTGCTGGCGACTCATTGTCTTGTTTACAAACGCGAACCGGATGAAATTATGTTTCAATGGTCGTCCCCAGGGTCTCTCTTTCCTTTGCCTGTAAGTAAACTCTCGTCCTCGTTTGGCTCAACTCTGATCACTCTCATCGACTCATACGCGCTCAAAGAGTTCCAACTCTCGTCAACTCTCATCGACTCTCGCTCGCGTTTGGCCGGGACTTAAAACTCGCAAAACTAACTGAATAGTTAAAATAGAGGTTTTATTTCTCAGCTTTCCGGCACCACGCTCTTTCTCCTTAAAATATAACAAATATCGCAGTATATCGGACCACTAGTTCAGCCGACTCAAAAGGCCACCGCCAATATTCCGTTTTCCTTGGTGGAATACTCTAGTAATATATTTCTAGATAATCATATTTTACCACGCTTTCGTTTAGAACGTCAGCGTACCAGTTTACACAATCATCTAAGAGGAAACACTGAGAGAAGTCACTGTGGATCACTGTGTCCTTCTGGATGACGACAAAGGCTTGGCACGAGCCTTTGACAGTTGCTGTCCTGTGAAACGACCTTCAAATTTACTGTAACAATCTGAACCGTGCACAGCTGAATGCAACCATGTTGCTTGGTTAAAATAGTTTACGAGAACGCCCGTTAACGACCTAAAGGAATGTGACCTGAGAAGGACATTTATATTTTGTGGTCTGTTTTCACGCAATCATTGATTTGCTCATGCGTGGGCTCGTTTCATCTTCCGCCAAAGTGACGGATATTTGCTCCAAGCTTTGAGATTTCCGGGTTTCTTTTTGGTGAGCAAATTGAATCAATTTTAAATTCGGCTGGATTTGGGGTGAATCAAATCATGTTTAATTTCTTTGAATTTTTGTTTAGTGGGCATCATCAAACTATTTGTTTATCAGTGCGAATACATCCGTTCTATTGTTTGGAGTCAACTGTATGCCCCAGAAAAGTGTAGAGAACATTATCGTAATTACATCGTTACATGTGCGAATAAACCTCTGTTGCGTGCGTCTCTGATATTAGACATCTTATACTAGAATCTTTATTGGTTCTAATTGATATCTATGTTTGAATATAATATGAGCTATATTAGCAGCAATTTTCGTCGCAAATTTGGTAGACTCCAGTCAATCGATAAGGTGAGGTGAGGTGTAGAGCAAAAAATCTAAGACTTCAGTTGAAATTCTCTCGGCTGAAAATGGTGAGTATCTGTTTTGATTTTTAAAGTGTAACAAAATCAAGTTAAGCTGAGATAGTTTGCTACGGCCAGAAGTATGGCCAGAAGAGAAACGTTCAAGGCACAATCATATCCACAGATACCTTTGTTAACCAACATCTTTGGCACAACTCCTTAATAAGAATCATGGATAAAACGATATTTTATAAGAACTGGTGATATGAAAAAGGATTGTTTGAGGTAAAACATTTCGTTAAAGAAACACCAAATGTCTTTATGTCGCCAAAAGAAGTAAAAACAAATATTGCACAAAAATCTGTCGCTCTAACTTATTTTGGCATAATATCTGCTATTAAAGATCTTTGGAAAAAACAAAAACTCACCATCTCTACAAACAATTACAAAGAACAAGCCATCGTTTTAAGTGCCTTCCGATCATATAAAATGGCTAACAAATTAGCCTATCAAAAACTAATACGTAAAATGTTCCCTGACAAAATTTAAAGCCAGAAGAAATGGATGGACACTTTCCGAGAAACTCAGCAGCTCAATTGGGTTGATGCATACAGACGTGCAGTAAAATGCACAATAAAAAGTACGAAGTTAAATGAATTTCAATTTAGATTCCTCCATCAATCCTTAACTACAAATGTATCCTTAGTTAGAGTGGGTTTTAGCGAAGACGCAACCTGTACCTTTTGTCACACCGAACCAGAAGATTTAGCGCATATCTTCTGGTTCTGCAAATTGGCCGAACGTTTTTGGAGGAACACATTGTTGCTTTACTAAAACAGCTCAACCATCTCTCTAAAGACTACACCCTAGACGTTTTATCTCCTTTGGGTCTGAGGCCGAACACCTTAAAGACCAAAACCAAACCAACTTAACCTTGTTACTTGCGAGATTTCATATCTACCTCAGTCGAAGTAAACAGACTGGCAACTATCATTAACTTTTCATCCTTTCTAGAACATTATAAAGACGTAGCTGACCGCTAATATCTATATCTTTCTCGACTGTTTATTCCCCTTCTGACAACCTACCCCCCTTTTGTTTACTCCTTCGTAATCAGTGTATCGGCAAAGATTCGATTTCGTTTACTTATTAAGACTTACTAGTTATATAACTGTAAAATCCTCTCCCGTGTTTTTTCTTTTTTTTTTTTTTTGGTTTTGTAGTGTTTGATATGTATGTTAAAAGAAAGGAAAGCACTGTAAGTAAGTTATTTTTGTTGTTTAGATATCTGTTGTAAGTGTTGTCAGTATCGTAATTATCGTAAACTCTGTAAATACTACTGATGTCTGTAAAAATGTTAAATTATTCAAAAAAATAGTTCATTTGGCTTATCAAACTATTTAACCGTCGAAGTTGTGGACACACTAGTCGGCAAACGCGAGTAGTCTTAGTTTTCTCTTACTGACCCAATTTTTATCGTCGATACAGATAGTGAGCAAATGTTTTGTTAGCACGCATTTGGCTTCTCCAATTATATATAATATGTGCCAAGGGAAAAGAACTTCCAGTAGTCACCTGCCACTTCCGGATTGTTAATGTTTTGGTTGGTTTTCGTGCGTAGTAAATCATGCCTAACAAATCAAAGTTGCAAATCAAAGGAATTTGATGAGGAGGGAGCATTCCACTTGTCTAAAATTAGCTCCTTCTGTGATTAACGGCTGCCGAGAATTCTTTCCAATTTCATCAAGTGGTCTTTTCCGCTTATTGTGTGGACCAATGATTATGAGAAAGAAAAGTATAGGAAGTAATTAAAGTACGATTGTACAAGTGCAAAACCTTACTTGAATTCCGCTTTCATATCAAGCATGTGCCAGCATCGTTTCAAAAGGTAAGATTAAGTTGAAATGGTAAATAGCACTCTATTCATATATTCCCTAAAGCCCTATAATACGTTCAAACTAATTGACGACAGAATGGACAGAAAACTGAAACACTGAACAGCTTATACAGGGTCAAATAAATTGTAAGTGTCCAGTCGTTCGGTGCCAGGTCTCAGTGGCTCCAGTTTTAATTCTGTTGTAAAACTCGCAAAACTAACTGAATAGCTAGTCTACAATAGAAGACTTATTTCACAACTTTCCGGCACCACGCTCTTTCTCCATAAAATCGCAGTATGTCGGTCCACTACTTTAGACGACTCAAACGGCCACCGCCAATACTCTAGTAAGATTAGTTCTTGATCACCATATTTACCCCGCTCTTTTTAGAATGGCGTCCTTCTGTACGACGACAGAGGCCTGGCACGAGCCTTTGACAGTTGCTGTCCCGTGAAACGACCTTTAAATTTACTGTAATGATCTATTATCATTACGTGGTTAATTTAGTTAATTATTTATAATCATTTTTAATTGTACATATTGTAAAGCGCTCCGACCTCTAGGGCGAGCGCTATAGAAATCCTATATTATTATTATTATTATTATTATTATTATTTGAAACAGAAGCAAGCGAATATTAACGTTAAAAGCAGACGTTTCGGCGTCATCATGACATCATTCTCAAGGCAAAATGAATAAGTAATGCGAAGATTTGATTTAATATAATAACAAAGGGTCACAAGTTCTTCGAGTGAATACTTTTGCGCGAATCGAGTCCGTTTGCACGTTTAGGGATGGTTTGAGTTTTCTTATAAAAAGCATCTCCTTAATTAGGCAATCAAATTTGTCAGAACCTCTAGTGAGCACGTGAAATTGAAATTGTTATTATTATTATTATTATTATTATTATTATTATTATTATTATTATTATTATTATTATTATTATTATTATTATTAACCGTGCACAGCTAAATGCAATCATGTTGTTTGGTTAAAATAATTTACGAGAAAGCGTTAACGACCTAAAGGAATGTGACCTGAGAAGGACATTTTATATTTTTGCTCATGCTTGGGCTCCGAGTTTCATCTTACGTCAACGTAAGGCAGTCAAATTTTGGGATATCTGCTCCAAGCTTTGAAATTTCCGGGTTTCTTTTTGGTGAGCAAATTGAATCAATTTTAAATTTGGCTGGATTTGGGGCGAATCAATCATGTTTAATTTCTTTGAATTTTTGTTTAGTGGGCGTCATCAAACTATTTGTTTATCACTGCGAATATATCCGTTCTATTGTTTGGAGTCGACGGTATGCCCCAGAAATGTGTAGAGAACATTATCGTAATTACATCGTTACATGTGCGAATAAACCTCTGTTGCGTGCGTCTTTGATATTAGACATCTTATACTAGAATCTTTATTGGTTCTAATTAATATCTATGTTTGAATATAATATGAGCTATATTAGCAGCAATTTTCGTCGCAAAGTTGGTAGACTCCAGTCAATCGATAAGGTGAGGTGAGTTGTAGAGGAAAAAATCTAAGACTTCAGTTGAAATTCTCTCGGCTAAAAATGGTGAGTACCTATTTGATTTTTAAAATGTAACAAAATCAAGTTAAGCTGACATAGTTTGCTACTGCAATTATGATATCGTTCTCCGTTATGTACCTCACGAGTGGTTATAATCCAGAATTCGTGAAATCATGAAGTCGTGACTTTGCTCGAAACTATCGGATGATCGCGAAAACATGATCATTTAATATTTGAATCAGGACAGCACTGTTATAAAGCGTTGTTTGGTGGCTTTGAAACTTCGGTTCGTTTTCATACTCCGTGGTTTCAATCTTCAACTCAAAAACAACATCTTACACTCGAACACATGATTGGAGTTGTGATCTTTGGCCGGATAAAAGCCGGCTCTGAGCTTCCGTTTACGAGAGAAGCGGATCACAGAATGTATCTGCATTAAATAGAGCAAACAAAATTCCGAAGAAAACCAAGTTATGGCGAAAAAAGTTAACTTACTGATGTGGATTCTGGAAGTTTTTAAAAGTAATGACGTGTCACATTTCATTTTACAATAAAAGTTTGTGTTTTTCGTGTTTACAAAGTGTAGTAACACTCGCGGGCCTGGTTCATTTCTCAAGGTTATGATTTCAGTCACGAAACGAATAAAAATTTGAAATAATAATATATTTTAGCTTTTATATTTAGTTAATAAAATTCCTTTTTTTGTTCGATTGAGTTAATTAGTATACTGAGTTGTGAAATATATTTTACTTCGTGATTTTTGTTAAGTAATACTGTAATTACTACTGTTGTAAAGCGCTATGAACTTCGTGCAAGAAAATCACTAATTAATCAAATTTATTCTGAACCAAAATGACATTAGCACTTGCTTGTTTAACCATTTACAATATTGTATTTGGAGAACGAACTTTTCAACATTGACGATTTGAAATTTCTATGTCGGTGTGTTGGAAAACTTGTTTTAATTTGAATCACGACGTCAAAGCAAACAAAACAAGATTGTGATGTAAAATATACACTCACTAACGGGGAAGAGTACCTAGGGGTTTGATCGTACAACTCTTGCATGGGCTAATCAGTTAGGTAGTTCCTGAAGCAATGAATTATATCAGACTTAATTGCCTTGCATTATGCTAAGGAAATGAGTCAGTGCGGTGCCTTTGAAAAGCTTTCATATGTTTTATATAGGACGACCAAGTAAAGTATACCATCGCATAGACGGTTTTCTAAGGACGTATACTTTATCTTCCCTCGGGCCATTTTTTCTTGAGTTCTTACTATCATCGGCTAAAAATCTCTAAAAAGAGAAAATTGGCTCTTTCTCTCTATTGTTTTTTTGTTTGAGAGTGGTGGTGTTGTTGGAAGTGGCACATGGGGGTGGGGTTAAACAAACTTTCTGTAGCGCAACTTCAGTAAGTGCAAGGGGACGCTTGAATTTAAAGCTCCTACGGGTTGCCCTGGTTATTGATATAAATAAAAGAATACTTAATTACGTAACGTATCTTCAAAATAAGGCCCAAGGCTCTATTGTTAAACAGTCGCTTTTAACGTCAATTGATCTTCATTCTCACGGAAAAAAAGCTCTTATTCCAATCTCATAAACATGTACCATTGCTATGACCTTCCATACTTCGGTCATAGCACATTACACAACACTATGATTAAGCGACATCACTGGAAACATACCTTTCAACATTAAAAAAAACTAGAATTTTATAGCACTTTCAAAACCAAATATGTACCCTCAATTTATTTAGATAGAACCAGAAAAAACTATAATAGAAAAGCGTTAGTGAAATAGAGAATTGGTAATCATATAGATGTGAAAGACTTTGCAGTCTTTGTGATATGAATGATATCGTAGATGAAATCCACTTTCTGTTTCGTTGTCCCAAGTATTCATCAATTGGAAATGCCTTTTATGATAAAATAGTTAATAGAATCTAGAATCAAATGAAGAATGATCCTCGGAGTTATGAACGCAATTTATGCAATTGCAAAAAGAAGCCTGAAAAAAAATTCAGGACTCCAACGGGGTTTGAACCCGTGACCTCGCGATTACCGGTGCGTTGCTCTAACCAACTGAGCTATGAAGCCACTGACGTTGGGAACAGGTCAATTGTGGGTTCATATGTTCCCGTGAAAGAAATGAGTGTGAAAGATATATGAAATGAATCATATATGAACTGCGGAAATGAAATCAAATGAAGAATGATCCTCGCAGTTATGGACGCAATTTATGCAATTGCGAAAAGAAGCCTGAAAAAAATTCAGGACTTCAACGGGGTTTGAACCCGTGACCTCGCGATTACCGGTGCGATGCTCTAACCAACTGAGCTATGAAGCCACTGACGTTGGGAACAGGTCAATTGTGGGTTCATATGTTCCCGTGAAAGAAATGAGTGTGAATGATATATGAAATGAATCATATATGAACTGCGGAAATGAAATCAAATGAAGAATGATCCTCGCAGTTATGAACGCAATTTATGCAATTGCGAAAAGAAGCCTGAAAAAAATTCAGGACTTCAACGAAATATATCATTCACACTCATTTCTTTCACGGGAACATATGAACCCACAATTGACCTGCTCCCAACGTCAGTGGCTTCATAGCTCAGTTGGTTAGAGCATCGCACCGGTAATCGCGAGGTCACGGGTTCAAACCCCGTTGAAGTCCTGAATTTTTTTCAGGCTTCTTTTCGCAATTGCATAAATTGCGTTCATAACTGCGAGGATCATTCTTCATTTGATTTCATTTCCGCAGTTCATATATGAGTCATTTCATATATCATTCACACTCATTTCTTTCACGGGAACATATGAACCCACAATTTACCCTCTTCCCAACGTCAGTGGCTTCATAGCTCAGTTGGTTAGAGCATCGCACCGGTAATCGCGAGGTCACGGGTTCAAACCCCGTTGAAGTCCTGAATTTTTTTCAGGCTTCTTTTCGCATTTGCATAAATTGCGTTCATAACTGCGAGGATCATTCTTCATTTGATTTCATTTCCGCAGTTCACATATGATTCATTTCATACATCATTCACACAGAATCTAGAATATTAAGCAGTTGCCATTTACTGATTTAATCGTTGAATTAATTAACTGTAATGATAATATTATTAATATACAGTTTGTTAAGTTTATTTCCTGGTGTTTGATTTACAAACAAACTTTAAGAAACTCATTAATAAATCATGAAGGAAATACAAAAGAAACTAATATTTTTAATGAGTGTCTTTATGTCTGATAAAGACACGGCTAAATTTTACATCTGATTTTCTAGGCCAAAATAACCCCAAATCTAAATTTTAGTGCAAGGATGGATGGATGTACAGCAAAGCTTTTTAAGCCGATCAATAAATTCACAATTCGTGTCTTATCAAGTCCTAAAACACTCGGCTGCGCCTCGTGTTTTAAACGTGATAGAACACTCCTCCCCATTTATTAAACATAACGTTATAAAACTAGTCAGGTGGGCTCCTGAACTAGTTTAATTCTTTTTTTTTTTTATCTTATCTGTAACATTTTACGGTCATGCAAAATAAAGCTTGTTATTGTTATTGTTGTTGTTGTTGTTGTTGTTAGTTTCTTTTGCGTGCGTCGAAGGTATAGGTTAGCTCTGGCCAGTCTGACCAGTCACTGGATCCCCTGATGTACTTCCACGCAGGCTATGATCTACTTTGATTATTGTAATTTTGCAAACGCCCATGCAGTAAACTGACTTTGTTCTTTAATAGATGACCCTTCGCATACTGCTGGTGATTGCTGCCTTCTACCTTGCTTGTGCCACATTGCGCCTGAAGGAAATTCCACAGGACGCTCAGTCTTTTGAAAATGCTCTGAAGAAACTGGGAAGGAAACCTGGGCCACTGGGTTACTTCAACTCCATCTACATGGCATTCACCGTAGAGGAAGCGGAAAATTTTCCCAATCTGGTCTCCCTCCACTCCCAGATGATGCAATCGAAAACCAACAACGCGATATCAGGTGAACAAGAGACCCTGAGTATAGACAATACACTTAATCAGAATCGCAGACGCAGAAAGCGAAATTTTCCTTATACCAACATTACAGGCGAATGCGAAACTATGATAGGAGGTCTAAGGAGGCTTTGTGAGGTGTGCCCCGCATACACGGATCTGGGCGAAAACATAGTTCCTCGCTACATTAATGAAATGGTGTGTAAACCACTAGAAGACGACTGTGGCGAAGGAGGCATTATAGGGAAATGCACGAATACTAGTGTAGTACAGGATTTCTTTGAAATAATTTCACCATCCGGCTATCAGCAATACTCGCAGCCAATAAGATCGTGTTGTGAATGTGGTTTGTTTCCATCATAATAAGTAATACACTGGCCATTCGACGAGTTACTTTCAGAGGAGCTTTTTTTCCTTGTTTGAAAATATATGTATGGTCTCAGGGAATTAGCAGTGTGTGAACACAAATAAAGCTCCATTGCTTGTGTGTCGAATTGACTACTGACAGAGGTTATGTTTCATAAACCCCAAAACGCAGCGTTTGATAAAAAAAAAAGGTCAAAGATAACCTTTCAGCTTGATGTAGATTTTTTTTACTTTTCATTGTTAATAGGTATGCTTATTTTATCCTTTCACATTCAGATGTATTTTACTGAAAGCAGATGTATTTTCCCGATGAAGAGCCACCTTGTGGAAATGCTGAAATTATTATTATTATGGCAGTTGACAAACGTATGGATGCTAAAATGGTAAAACATAGGGCGCACGTAACCTATGTAGTCTGAAGGAGCTATTAAAAGAAAACCACTGATTTAAAAAATATACAATAAAAGATAAAAATCTAATAAACAATCTAAAGTTATCCGATACTAAACAGTACTGAGCACGTATGCCATTCCCTTACGGAAAGTCAAGAGACAATGGCTTTGAAAGTTCTCACTATGTTGAGAGAAGTTATTATTATTATTATTATTATTGCTATTATTATTATTATTATTATGTGCTATTGTCCTAGTAATATTAGGCCCGTTGCGCAGTTCATTAATAATTATTACGCGTTTATCGAGATTATATTCTAGACCCTGATGATGAGAAGGTGGACAAAGGAGTAGTGAAAAGAACAAGCTGGGCTAATACTGATCAGAGTATTAGAAATCGCCTTTGCATTAGAATAACGAATATTTCCTCCTCCTCCTTTGCAGCATATATAAGTATCTCATATCTATTCATAGTTATATTAGAATGACGACGTTCGCTGATTTACTAGAAATAGTCGTTGTCTTTAAGGATGCATATCTCTACACGGAAATGGCCCACAGTTGCCTGGTTAAAATTTCTTGGGACACTTTGCTACAACGCGCGCACCAAACGCTCCTGTGTGATAGGGTCATATATGCGCACCCCCAACAAGTTATAATAAACTTATTTCTTCTCAACCTCCCTCAACCTCTTCTGAACCATCCAAGTTATTGACAGGCAGTACAAGAGCAGACGTACATCGAGGGACTTCCAGTCGGAACTGTTGGCTTAGTTTTGGTCCTCACCACTTGACAGACTGCAAAACCATTGTCAGTTACGTGCGTGGGGTGGGTGGTGAGGAGGGGGGAGGGTGACGCCAAAACACCTTAAACGAAAAAGAACTTCCGGTAAATCAATACTGATTGTGATAGCCTAATGTCTCATTTTCAACAAGTGGCCTAACGACAAAATTGTTAATATTGTATTTTCTCGAGTACTGCGCCCGGGCGCTTATTTCAAATATCTGCCAAAGGGGGAGCTTATTCGAAGGAGGGCGCTTAATCGAGGAGTGCACTTATTAAGTTTCAACGTACGGTAACTTTATTTGGCTGATGCACATAAAAGAACTCTACATGCAAATGGACACAGAAATAAACTGGAAGTGACTTAACGGAAAATGTAACTGTTCGCCCACATGCGCTGTACTGATGCTGGTGTTGTTGAAGTTTAAAATATTGCAGATAATATAACTGAAGTGAAAATAGAAACAGGTTTCCTTACATCCCCTACTATTTACGAAAGCGAGGGGGAGGGGTGGGGGCTTATTCGAGAGGGGGCGCTTATTTGCTATTTTGGTCGAGGGGGTGTACGCTTATTCGGGGAGGGCGCTTATTACAGCGTGAGGGGCTTATTACTCGGGATACTGTAAGTATACCGAGTTATAAAATGTGTCAGATTTCAGTTTTTTTTTTTCTTTTTTTTTTTTTCCTGTGCAGCAAAATGCACAATGCAATTGCAATTTGGATTGGCCAATGCACAATAGCAGGCACGTGGCGGTGTGTTCATTGGTTAAAGCAAACCACATAACATCACGCGACGGTTGTTTTGAAGTTATGTAAATTCATTGTTTTCGAGTTGTGAAGCTAGATATTTTAATACAGCACAGTCTGTCCCCGTGAAAAGGTTTGCTGAGTTTTAAGAAAAAAGTTGGAAGCCTCGCACGTGTAGTGCTTATTGGCTAATCGATATCACAAGTCGAATTCGAATGCTGTGGCAGAAAAATTACAGATTTGCACAAAGTTGTTTTCGTAATGTGATACCTTCCATTTAATACGTGACCGCAAGTGAACACTCAAGGTTAAATAATCCACTTCGACCGCCGGAACAAATTTTCCTGCACATATCTTTGTAAAGTTGTGAAGCTAGATGTTAATACAGTACAGACTGTCCGCGTGAAAAGGTTTGCCGAATTTAAGACAAGGTTGGAGGCCTCGCACGTGCTGTGAGTATCGACTCGAATTAGAACGTTGTGACAGTTCTATATTTAGAAAATCGCAAAGTTGTTTTGATGTAATTTGATCCGATCCGGATTATACCACAACTCAATCGCTGTGACAGTTCTATATTTAGAGACACGTTTGCGAATTTTTTGGTTTCACGTGACGTCAGAAAAAAAAAACTAAAATTAAACATTTAGAATTTTTACCTTCATCAGGTAAATTACATTTTAAGCCAAGTAACACGCTTTGTTTTGAAAATAGTGCAGTTTGAATTTCGAGTTCTTTTCACAATGCGTGACATCTGGATTGCTTCTGAGAAACATACACGGAAACGATTCGCCTTGTGTTTTCGAGTTTTGAATATCCAATGGTTAAGAGAAGTGTCTATGCGAATATTTTCAAGCTTCACAGAGAGAAAAAATGTTTTGAGAGAGCCAAAGTAAACTCCAGATGTTGCCACTTAATTTAGAAGTAAACAACAACAGCTGACAACGAATATGGATGGCAACTCTCAAAACAGTTTAACGAGCTTTGCTCGTACGTGAACAAAAAGGCCTTATGTGAACCCAAAAGCAAACCACTAGCCGGATAGTTTCGAGAATCAGAAAGCGTGCGTCCGGTTTCTGCAGCACAAAAGTATCCCGAGTTAACGCTCATAGAGCGTCTTGTTCGAGGAAATATGGTATTTCATATGTGCTGTTACGACGTCACAACAATCAGACAATTAGGAGATTTGATGCGGATCTTATAGTTGCAAACAATGTCGTAAATGCATCCACTCGTCAAAAAACAATCCCTCCGCGGCTACTCAGTTCACTTACAAATTTTGCTCCGGCTGAGACTGAGCATTGTCCACTTGACGTTTTTCATTGTCCACTTTTTTGGTTTTTTGCGTCAAGTTATCGAACTGATTTCGTGACATGCACTGATGTCATAACTTGGAACTCACCCATATCGACTGACGGATGTGAGAGATCTTATTTCTTATTTTTTTTTTTTTTCCTTTTATACAGACGGATAAAGCAAACATCGAACAATCCAGTCTAGAGCCAGCAGAAAATAAAGCACCTCGGCGAAATCTGGTAAAAAATGAAAAGTTGGAATCTGTGCTGTAGAATAATT
>JAEMWC010000139.1:105000-182500 GCA_016490735.1 Pachyseris speciosa | reverse complement strand
TTTTTGTTTATTATATATTATATATTACCTTAGCTACAGAGTTGTCAGCCTCAGGGTCTCCTGGGTTTCGTTCGACGCCCCAGGTTGGCTGGATAGGGATCCATATGGCATCCATACGTTTTCACTGTCATAATAATAATATTTAAGAGAATTTTAAAGATTTTGTAATTACCATTTTAGATTCTAGATGTCCTAAAGTGTTTATCCATTATTTTCTCTTTCGGAGAAATATTTATAGTGCTAATTTTTAGATATATTTTAAATTTTAAATTTACAACTTTGTACTCAGTTTTCACTATAGTTAACGGGCTACGCTCAAAGCGCCCCGTCATACTATTTCACTATTTTAACTGTATATGGCATACAAAAGTTGTAACTGCTGCATAATAATAATAATAATAATAATAATAATAATAATAATAATAATAATAATAATAATAATAATAATAGTAATAATAATAATATTTATCAGGAGCGCCAGTATATCCTAAGGCTATGTCTACACTATACCGGATAGCTCTTGTGCCGGCACGAAAACCATATCGGATAGGGCCTTTGTTCACATTCAAAACGATGATTTCGGCACGATTTTTGCGCCGGAGCGATGCTGGGCCGCTGCGGTCTTGAAAGTGATATGTTTTCGTGACACTTTCTGGAGTAGTGTGAACAAAGAATCGAACCGAAACGGAAATCAACAACGAGGAGCAAAAATTGGATTCTAGTAGAAAGATAGCGGCGGTTTTGGGCCACTGCCGTTCACACCAGGCCGTAGTATTTTTCACAACGGCATAAAATGCTATCCGGCATAGTGTAGACATAGCCTAAGGATTCAAAGGCGCTTTACAAGAAAGGTCAAATAAAAAATAACGGTGCATAATACATCATCATAAAAATGCCTTCTACATAATTCTACATGATTCATCTACATGATTTCAGCACTCGGCAAAGTCCCATTGACTTATGGCTGTTATGCGTGTGGCCTCATACACCATAAGCCTTTTTGGGACATCACGCCAAGACGGCCACTTGCTGAATGGAACAGGTCAGCACTAGGGTGGTCACAGCCAGAGTTTTGTTACGTCCCTAGTGGTTCTTTTACGTCCCACAGAATCATATTAAGTGAAAGTACTGTGAGACGGTGCCTACGGTTTATCGTCCTTATCCGAGAAGACTAGAAACTCTAACCGTTTGTAGATGTCATTACAAAGGCAGCACTTTCTCCTCAATTATTTAAAGACCCTGAGTGTTGGTCCGGCCGAGGTTTTGAACCCGCGACCTCCCGCACTGTAGTCCGGTGCTCTACCAACTGAGCTAACCGGTCGGTGGTCCTTTTTTATTATTAGAAATTATTATTATAATTTTTTATTATTAGAAAAAGAAAGCAAAGAATGAAAGAAAGAAAAAGAAACTACCAGACAGGAAATTCACAATGATAATCTTTTACTGAAACTTCCGCTTTGCGGGTGGAATTAAAGAATAGATCTCTCGTTAGCTCCTTTTGCTCGTCCACCAGCATTTGTTCGTTTCACCATTGTAATCTGTGTCTCTAGAGATTGTTTGCAAACCACCCACAGACTGTTTTCCATAGTATGTAAGCTGAGTTGGGAAGTCCTTGATCCGTTGTCCATCATCCAGTACTACCATCAGGAAATCGTAGGCTCGAACCAGTCTTCTTGCTGACATTCTACAGATGATTGATTCGATTTCAACTCAAAACAACGTTTGCCTCCGCATGTCGGGTTCGATCGCACGAATGACAAACAGCGCCTAAGCTGATAATGGAACTCGCGACATTTACGTTCTAGAGCGTGTTTTTCTTTAATTAGGAACATAGAGGCAATGGATCCGGATTTACAGGTAGACTTGCACCTTCAGTATGATTATCTTTTTAAAGTGCTTATGATCGGCGACTCAGGAGTGGGAAAATCATGTCTTCTTCTACGTTACGTCGATCGCGCCCACAGAGAGACTTACGTGAACACAATTGGCGTTGATTTCAAAATAAAAACCATTAAACTTGGTGGCAAAAGAATCCGTCTGCAAGTCTGGGATACCGGTAAGTTGATACTCAAATACAGATAGACTTCGAATTTCGAACACGCGTGAAGCTCGGCTCTGATCCTCTTGAGTTGTTTCAGTCATTTGCTTTTAGGCATTGTCTAAATATCACAGTGTTTTCCTGATGCTTATACTCCTGAAAAATTAATGGCTTCCAAATGGATCAAGTTTCGCTTCAGAATTGAGCACAGACCGGAGCAACTTTTGTGACGCGCGGGGCTTCAGTCACGAATCCTGACGCTAGCATGGAAAATGGCATACGTTCAGTTCGCGAGAAGAATTGAATTGTATTATCCCATCACTTTGATCAAATCCCAGGAGTAGAACTGTTTGCATTTTTAATTGGAGTCCTATGGCGCCTTTGTAGTGTGGGAAAACTCTTCAAGCAGTGACACAACGCAGTATTATAAAGCTTAGGTTGTTTTTGTCAAAAGAAAAGACGCAAAACTACTGACGAGAAGCCAGTGAAAAATGATTATCGACCTTATTTCTCAAAAAGTATTCAGTTTCACAAGCATTTTAAAAACATTCACGTTCAATTCTAACAATTGTGATTGATATGATAAGCACAGAAAACAGTATAGTATTGTACTCAAGTGTTGACTTCCTGAGGGTAACAGTGAATTTCATAGAGCGTAAACAAGGCGATACGGACGCCGTAAACAGTTAACTTATAATACAGTTCATCACAGCATCATGAACTACGGAGATAAATAATATTATTTAATAATATTATTTATGTGGATGTGGATAGCCTGTGTGTCTGTGGTGTTCCAATTCGTGCAAACATGTTATATGCTAGGCTTAAGGTGGTCAAAGATCAGTTTATATAGAATCGGCTTGTCATATCATTTTGTTTGCACAGCCGCTGCTGTTAATAATAGCGTCTATCAGTGGTCTTGAAAATATTAACAAGCTAGCACATGACTCTTAAAATGGCATTTTATTCATAAAAGATGTTATTTAAATATAATAACTATAACAAAGTGAGTTTGGATGTATTAAAAAAAAATCAAAAATTATGCAGATATTGAACACTTTAATTTTCAGATGAAAGGGCCATTCTAGCTGATGATGTCTAAATAGTATACATGAGATCAAATAATGCAAGCACCTCAGTGCTTTGAACTGAGTTAAATAATAGTACTTACATCTTAAGAGGGAATTTTTCTGAAACCTTAACTCGAAAATATTTTGCCCTTATTACATGTGGCAAAAGTGACAGTGTCTTTCCTGGAATACATATAAACCCATATGAAAGTGATGGGGATGTTTGTGGTCTCACTTATGCACCTATCAATATTAGTCCCGAAGGGGGGGGGGGGGATACGGGATGGGATGGGGACTTGATCTGAAACGCAAATTTTGGGTCAAACCTCCCCACCCTTGGGTAAAGTTTCAAGTTCAAAGTTCCCTACTGTAGGGATTGATATCCAAGAGGTTGACCTCTTAAATGCTTAAACAATACACAGACTTCAGGTTTTAAAATCAAGTTTTTTTCTTTTAACAACGGGAATGAAAGGACACTGGTAGAAACCAATGGTTAATCGCAAATTTTCATTACCTTTCCTTCGTCCATCTTGTCTGTGCTTCATGGGGACCTCGTATGAGTAGTATCCAGGCTCTGCTTTGTCGGCCAGTTTCAAGAAGGCAGTACCACAGCGTGTATTATACCATGGCAAAGTCCAAGCCCGGGAAAAGGTCTTTTATTAATATTTCTTCAGTTTGATCAAACTTCCCCACCCTGGGGCCACCATTCTCTTCAAGTTGTCAAAATTCCCCACCTGGGGCAGAAGATGTCGATCAAAGTCCCCACCTCATCCCATAACCCCCCCCCCCCCCCCTCGGGACAAACATTGATAGGTCCATTAGGGACATAAATTGCAGATCTAGATTTTGCTCTTGCTTGGGGTGTGCAGGATGAAAAGCAAATAATTTTTTTACTCATACAGCTTGCTTATAGGCTGTCATACTGATTTGGTGTTCTAGACCACACAGAAATTGACTGCTTAAAATCTGGTTTCCTTCACAGGTCAAATAAAGCCTGAGCCACACCCAGATTGGTCTTCTTTATGGGTTTAATTCAAATTCTCCAATGCACAACCCCATGCCTTGCACATTGAAGACCCCCCCACCTGATTCCTGATGTATAACACTTATAACTTTCTAACCTTATGCACCTGGGGGGAGGGGGTACTGAAAAAATTTTAATACAGGGAGGCTCCGCCCCGAGGTCCGACCCCTTACCCTTTTATATATCATTTTTGACAGAAAAGGTACCCCTTTCATATACCTTCCATTGACAAATAGTACAGGAAGCCTTCTTGTCATTTGCACGTAGCGTTCAATAACGTATGTGTGTTCGAAATATTTTAATGAAAGGCCCTTTTAAATACCTCAGTGACAGATTTCCCTACCCTTTCATATACTTCGACTTGTGAAATCCCTACCCTTTTATACACCTGAAGTGTGAAAAAGGTACCCCTTTCAGGCAGAGCCTCTCCGTATAAGCCATTATAGGGAGTGCCCCCCTCCCCCGGGCTTATGCACCAACTATTTTGAAACTTCCATTCCCTCCACAGTTTTCCAAAGAATTTGAACTTTTCTAAATTTACGTCTACATAATTATAATTTCTTGTCCCACAAGGCAAAAAAAGTCATTCATTTGCTAACAATGAAGTGACCAATTTTACATTTCCAGGAGAGGTGTTCAAAGCTTTCTTTAATGTTATATTACTACTACCACTACTACTACTACTACCACAAGTTCGCATTCCCAACTTGCAACAATGTTTGCCATATTGTTAGGTGAGCCAATATTAATATTTGAGTGATTACAGTCCACATGCAATTATTCAGGCATGATTTTGTTGCACAATTATCTAAAATTCCACAGTGAATGAAATCTAGAGTGAGCAAATAAAAATGAAGAGCCTGCTGGAAAAACGTCCAAAGTGGCTTTTCTGGTGTTATGCAATTATTCAGGCATGATTTTGTTGCACAATTATCTAAAATTCCACAGTGAATGAAATCTAGAGTGAGCAAATAAAAATGAAGAGCCTGCTGGAAAAACGTCCAAAGTGGCTTTTCTGGTGTTTTTTTTTTTGTTTTTTTTGTTTTTTTTGTTTTTTTTTTTTTCATTTTGCTCCAAATCGGTTGAATTTTTGTATGTGGCCTCCTTGTGGTTCATAGAACAGCATTCCTTCATTTTTTTTTTGCTGGATTTGCTTTCGGTTTCAAGAAAAAAAAGCCCAAAAACTTGCATCGGCATTGTTGTAAGTGCACAAGTAAACAAAAAAAACAGCCAAGCCAAAATTTTTTGTTAACTTCCAATGACGCCAACAGGAGTTTAGGGGCTGGTTTTTCTCGAAAAATGAAAGCAAATCCAGCGAAAAAAAAATGAAGGAATGCTCTTCTATGAACCATAAGGAGGCCACATACAAAAATTCAACCAATTTGGAGCAAAATAAAGAAAGTACCGAAAAAAAAGTCACTTCGGATGTTTTTGCAGCGTGCTCTTCAAATGATAGTAGTAGTAATGGTAGTATAATAATAAGTACTGTAGTAATAATGATATCGCTTTGATGAACCACACAATGTTTCTGAAGCTTGATGAATGAAATTTATTTATTGCTTATTTTTATTTCATGCCTAACTGTACAACTGATGATGTATGTCTCATCCGAAACATGTATTGTCTTCATTAATAAATGAACTTCAAAAACATTGTGTGGTTCATCAAAGCAATATCTTACTTTGTGCTGCTACAAAGCCTTAATATATAATTATAATAATAATATTATTAATAATAATAAAAGTGCTTTACTGCTTTTTAACTTAAAAACCAGTCATCCACCCTTAGTGAGAAGTAAGCCAAGTGTTTTCCCCTAACAGTGTACACTTTTAGCAATAGTCAGCACTGAAGTCCATCAAATAAGTCATATAAGAAGAACAAAAAACGCAATGAATAAGACAGCTTTGCAATGGATGTCCTAATAACATTATAAAGATTCAACAAATCTAACAGGAATGCAGAGGCCCTGCCAGGGGAGGGTCCCATGTCGCTTGTCTGAATTTCAAAATCTCCCATGTGGGTGTTTAAATTGCTAATTCTCGGCCTTGATGCCACTGTCACTGTCACTGTTGCTACTTTTTGGGCCATGTCACTTGTCGGAATTTACCCTGGCAGGGCCTCAATGCACCTACTACAATCAGTGAACAGTGGCATGAGACAAAGGGGAACGTGAACAATCAACATAAGGCCTGGGTGAAATGCCAGCCATACCTCACATGAGCCAAATACTCAACTCATTAAGTTCATGTGAAGAATGGCATTTCACCCAATTAAGTTTGACTGATGTTATTCCAATCAGCTGAGGCATTCTTCATGACCAGCCAGGCAAGAATAATGGCTAATGATAGAGCTTGGGTCAAATACTGTCTTTACAAGCTGAACCAAATGCATATTTAGTCATCACATGTTAATGTCTAAACCATGATTTGTTCATCTTCATGGTCTAGTTAAGTTTGGCTTCATTTACAATTGTGACATTTGACTCAACAAGCGAATTAACTTAACTAATCAGCATCAACCTGCTAAACTGTAATTAAGTTCAGCTCATGTGAAGAACAGCATTTGACCTGCAGGGCCTTACAAGTGTTCCCATAGTTTTATTCTGGTTGAACAAAATGCCACTTTGAGTGAGTACATGTACAGTTTGTAAGGTAATGAGAACTTGATTTTTATTTCAGGCTAGAGTGAATCTTTCATTATTGATTGTCTCACTTTCTTTAATTACAGCTGGCCAAGAAAGATTCAAAACAATAACGTCATCATACTACCGGGGAGCCCATGGAGTTATGATTGTCTATGATATAGCAAAGAAAGAAAGTTTTAGTAACCTCAACAAATGGCTCAATGAGGTGGAAACATATGCTAATGAAGGAGTATTGATGATACTGGTAGGAAACAAGACTGATCTTAACTCACAGCGGCAGGTCTCTGCAGAGAGTGGAGCAGAGTGGGCTGCGCTTAATGACATGCCCTTCATAGAGACCAGTGCCAAGAATTCAACAAATGTCACCGAGGCATTTACAATGCTGGCTGAGCTGGTTAATAAACATGTGAAAGATAATCATGAGGAACAAAGGGCTTTTATGCTTGGTGATAGTGTGGAACGTGGGCTAAGAACAGGCGAGGCTGTTGAAAAAGAAAAATGTGGTTGCAGTAACTAGAGATTAGAGGCTTTTAATAGTTTCATGTGAAAGATGAATGTTGGCAATATTTTGTTTCAAACATTTATACCAATAGCACACTCTTGCCCACAGTTTTTGCATGCACCATAGATTAACCTTGTGTTACCGGTAATCAGTGTTCATCCATTTGACCTCTATAACTATAAATTGCTGCACAGAAGTCTACAAACATTGCATGTAAACAGTGAGCAATTTATTAATTGAAGGGCTCGGGGCATAACCATCCTATGTCGAATTTTGAGTCGTTTTTCGATTTTGCTTGGATTTGTCTGAATTTCTGCATGCGAACTGCAATTCGATGGAAACACATTGTATGGTATTTTTTTGACTGATTCATCCAGAATCCAGAAATGCATTTTTTCTTACGTACACCAAGAAACCAACCTTCCATGGGAGTGGTTTGCAAGTTGCATTACATCTTCTTTCAATCGAATTGCAGTTTACATGCAACAATTCGGGCAAATCCAGGCAAAATCGAAAAACAACCCAAAATTCGACATAGGATGGTTATGCTCCGAGCCCTTCAATTGTAGCTATAATTATTTTCAGATTGCTGTGAGAAAAGTCCACATTTCACTATAATATCAGTATTAGGTAGTGCCATGTTTACTCAACTTTTGGCTGCACAGTGGTGAGTTGCTATGTAAAATTAGAAACCTGTGGAATTATATTAGTGAGGTCAGTTCTTGCAATCTAGTGGTGCAGTTTACATTCACATTCCATTCCAGTTTTTAAGGGGGGACTAACTTAACTACAGACTTAGCGTTGTTGCCAAGGGATTTTTACGGATTGTATTTGTAAAACACGGTTTTTCGGTGTTTTTGCCACTATATTGGTGAGACGTGCGAAGAGGTAAACATGTAAAATTTATAAATTGCTATTGCGCATGCGTAACTTGCCCCAGGCCCCAACCGTGCCTTAGAGAGAAAAATCCCTAAAACTTAGAGAAAATTATGTGAAGTTCCGATTTTTTTTGCCAATCGGAGACATTCCAGCCTTCTTTACAAGCCTACGCAAGCAATTGTTGTTAACGTACATAACTGCAATGATGATGAAATGGTATGAATTTGCGTGCTTATGACATCATAAATCTCACAAAAACGCGAATTTCCAAAAATCGATACATAGAGTTTTGCACCTTGGCGATCGTTAACCACTGGCACCATTTTCGATATCCAGAAGTGTACGCCACTCGAGTTTTAGGCCTTTTTCTGTTCTGGTCACGTGACTCACCAAATATGGTTGTGACTTGAAAATCTTGTAAACCTTTTTGATTGTAAAAACATAGCCAGACAGCTTGCCTGTACAAGTTAGGATTTCCAAGATATGAGGGTTGGAAACTTTCCATAGCAACAATGTTAGCTCATTTTGTAGTTAAGTTAGTTCCCCCTTAATAAACAAATATAGTGGTCAAGTACCAAGGAGCTGGTGAAATTGGTTTGTTATAATCAAGGGTTTGTTATATCGAGGTCGTTTTCCATGCACATTTTAAAAGGTCAGGCTGAAGAATATCGTACATCATGTCGAGGACTTCGTTATATAGAGGTTCGTTTAATTTGAGGTTCCACTGTAGTAACATCTTTAAGGTGGCTCATACACAGGTTTCCAGCACTATATCCAGCACTTTTATTTTGATGGATCATTTAACTACCAGTCTTTACATGTTATTACCTTAATTTATAGTGGTATCAAACAAATGCCCAATCATTGGTGAAGCAGTTAGGAAACCTTGTTTTGATTAGGTTACCATAGTAACACTTCAACCTCATAAAATACCCCTAATTTTAGCTTCAAGCAACAATAGCTAAAAACGAGCTTGGCAACCCCCATACAAAAAGCTGGAAAGTGCTAGAAACAGGTGTTAGTCACCTTAAAGCCTGGTTTTCACTAGCGATGCAAGCACAAGCGCAAGCATAAATGCAAGCATAAGTAACTTATGCCAAGTGAAAACGAACACAAGCATAAGTGCAAGCACAAGGAAAAGGAAAAATTTTGATCCTTGCGCTTGTGCTTATGCTTGAGTTAAGCCTGTTTTCACAGTGACATAAGTGCTCTTGTGCTTGCACTTATGCTTGCGCTTGTGCTTGCATCGCTAGTGAAAACCAGGCTTAAGTAAGGCATTCATTTGGAGGGATGGGATCAAAACCCCCTTCTAACAAATTTCTTCCAGATCACTAGAATAATGGCTTGAATATCCAAAGTAAACAAATAAAAGATACGGTCACTGTTTTGGAATGAACTGTGAGTGGTATACCAAAACAAGGAAAACAGGAAAAACTTTTTACGTAAGGAAATTATACGCCAGTTGTGAGATGAAGCATCAAACCTTAAAGCCCAGTGTTTCAGCAATCAGTTGAAAGGCTTAGGATCATTTTCATTCACTTTTGATTTTCTTTTCCTCTAAAGGGAAATTTTCAACTTAATTTTGTACTTAAAAAGGTAACTTGACAAGATGAACTGGATTATCATGGATTTATATATTAAGTTAGATATTTATACATCATTGTGGCTAGCTAGTGATGTGTTCAGAATAAATTGTCCATAAAATGTATGGTCATAGTGCAGTGCACATAATTATTTTAGTCATAGTGCAGTGCACATAGTCGATTTATACATTAAGTTAGATATTTATACATCATTGTGGTGAGCTAGTGATGTGTTCATAAAACTGTATGGTCAATAAGTGCTTTACACAGAATGTGTGTGCTAATACAGTCAAGGAAGGTATTCAGAAATCAGAAAATAAATGAAACAATTGGAAAACGATATTAAAACTTACTCCCCTGGTATTTTGTTTAAGTAATAACTCCTATCATGAATGCCATGCCAAAAGGACTTTATATTTTCTCAAGATAACAAAAATTAAAATTATTATTTTATGTCAAATGAATTTAATAAACTGATATTAAGTTAGCAGCATACAGAAAACCGTTATATGAAATCATAAAAGTGTAAGTTATATTTGGTCATTATCTTGACTTGTGTGAGTGCAGTTTAATTAGTTATTCACTTATATGGACCGATCTGATTTGACCAGGGCTGAGTTGCTCGTAGCATGGTTAGTGCTAACCATTGGTTAAGATGTACATGTATTAAAACCCCAGTTAGCGCTAACCTTGCTTTGAGCAACTGGCCCCAGGTCTAAACTCAGTAACTTGCTGACTTACATGTACATGTATTTTCTTATGCAATGTCAGTAGAAAGAGATTTATCTGTTTGCGAATAAACATGCAACCTCGGTACCTCACAGTCCTGTTCAGTGTTAAACATTTAAAACAAAAGCTCTCGTTAGTAAAATTAATGTAAGTGAGAGGCCGAGGTCCAGGTTTCACATCTCTCTCAAGGTTAGAATTCCTCCATACTGCACAAATAAAATACAAACAGAACCATTAGCACCGTCACTTGAAATCAGATTATTGATTTTCTTTACTCTGATATCTCTCTACTCTTGATAGAGTACTGTATTCTGACTGCTGTTGAAATCAGGAATACTGATGCGGGTGATGATGATGACAACGATGTAGACCGGTTTGCAGTCTATTTCTCACTTCTGTTGTGACTTCAGAGAAACATGGCACAAGAAAATTTGGACAAGAAGGAATGGAATCCCTTATTGTTTACACCACAATAATAAGTTTTTTTGGGATCAATAACATGCAACAGTACTTGACAGACCTTTAGAGAGAATGTTCATAGCATGCCATACTTAACTGTTTGAGGATAAAAAGAGCTCCCAGTAGGTGGAATTAGTTCATGTTAGCCATGTATAATTAGGTAAAATGCTGTAATGATTGAAGCTTTTCTTTCTATAAAATGGGCTCTAACTTTGTGTACTGGACAAAATGTAAAACAAAAGAGGACATTGTTTTCTATCAATGCCTTTATTTGAGAATTCTGATGGGATATTGTTTCTTGTTTTTGTTCTTTTGTTTTACGTCATCTGTGTCCCATACACGAAGTAAAAACGTTGCTGCGCGGCTTCACAATGTTTTTCCCAAAACATGTTTTCAGTTGCTTTTCGGGTGTCAAACTTTAAAAGTTTCCCCGCCCAAATGTGAAGTTTCAGCCAGTGTTTCACTACCCACAGGGATATGTTTTCAGTCAACAAGAAAGTAAGAACTTATCAAAAAGGCGTCCTACTTTCAATATATATCAGGGAAAGAATTTCGCTGACTTTCCTCAGATTTCTTGACTGCGTTGACAGTGATTAATTGAACCACTAGAACACCAAAGGAACTTCACATTTGGGCGGGAAAACTTAAAAAGTTTGACACCTGAAACGCAGACGTTTGACATCACGTGAAAACATGTTTTGGGCGCGTGCGTTCACGGGTAGATGCAATCGACGGTATACTGGTTTGTGACAAACAACTTTTTTACAACTTTCGTTTTCCTTTATTAGCCAATTGAAATAATCCAGGAACTGTAGCCAGTGAAGCCCCCCAAATCTATTACAGTACAATGTAGTGTATACCTTTTTCCGAGTCAAATGAGTGAGATTTTTCGTCTCTTCATGACCGGAATTTCCGAAAATGTTCCAGCGACTTCCGACGGTTTCTCGAAGTCGTCCAAACGCTACCGAACGTGTCCAATCAATCAATCAAAGAAGATGTTCCAACGACTTCCGAAGCTATTTGAGTTCATTTGGCCTTTCTAGCCCTCTTGGCCTTTCTAGCCACTTGGAGCAGAGGCCCCGTCTAGAGTGGGGTAACCTTTGCAACGAGAGGCATGCATTACAATTGACCGATGTTTTCTAAACCGTTTGTTTTCGCAACTAATTGAAAGGTGAGCAATCGATTTCTCCCAGGGAGCTCTGCGCTCCGCGCTTCATGATCCGGGATCTTTTTCAGCTGCTGGAGTATCATGGGAAATAAAAATGGCGGCAAGGAGATTTTGATGCGGAGATGGACTTGTATTAAATATAACCCCGTATATCTGCTCAGATTTGAAGAAGAAAATTCCTTTAATATCTTTAGAATTGCTTCGCATCGAAGAGGTAATGTCTCCAAGTTCTTTACCTTGTACATTCAGTAGATCGGGGAGTTTTTGTGGCAACTGGGGTCCATGATGCTTTAAGCTTAAGTCTTATTCAGGCAGTTTTTGTTGAATCAATTTACATTGTAGCTTTACGTTCCCCTTTAAATATCTTTTAAATGAATTTTAAAACTGTTTCCCTTTCCCTAATAATGGTTGGTAAGTTCAGTTCTTTGTAGATCAATTAAACATATATGAGATGTCAGAACATTTAATTTATGATCTACACTGTATGTGTACGTTTCAAAGTCTTTTGCATTTGTATACCAAGTGAAACTCTGTGGATTCCTAAATGATTTGCAGGCTAACATCTTTTTAATCAATCAAAGGCATCACCTTCAGTGGTTGGTATTTAGTGTGATTAGCAACTCCAATTTTTTTTCAGTAACTTTCTTTACAGACGTCACAAAAGAGAAACCATGAGGCATAGCATGCCACCACCTCTTATGTCCCAAAGAGCTATCCCACCAAATGTAAGAGGTCCGCCACCTCATGGCTCCATGGGACAGGGACAGAGAGGGTCTCTGTTAGGTCAACCCCCAGGTCAGTTTGTGAGGGGTCCATTTGATCCAAGGAACATGGTGAACATGAGACCACCTTTTGGAGGACCTCAAGGAAATGCTCCACCTATGTTACCTAATTTACAGGTATTTTATTTGTTTGTTTGTGTGTTTATCATTTCCCTCTTGTTCTGTACACAGCTGGACCACTCTATACAACACGGTTTATTTTCACTACTGGGTCCGAAATTAACTTTTTTCTATTGGTGCCAACTGGCAACTAAACCATAATTTGTGGTCGCCAGCTGGAAAATTCTGATGGAAAATTGTGAAATTCTGGTCGCCAGTGCAATATTTTTAGTCACATTGGCAACCAGGAAAGCGCAATTTCAGACCCTGAAGTAGTGTTCATAACTGCAATGATCAGTCACATTATTTAATCATTAATCCGCAGTTCAAATATATGATTTTCATATATTCAGTCTCATATATTCACCACTCACAGGTATATTATGAACCAACAAAACAACGAGCTCCCAGATGGCTTGTTAGCTCAGATGGTAGAGCGCTGCACTGGTATTGCAGAGGTCGTGGGTTCGAGTCCCGTACAAGCCTGATTTTTTTTTCAGGCTTTATTTTCACTACCACTTAAAGGAGCACTGTCACAGGGATTTTTTCTGTTTTTGGTTCAGTTCTGCCAAAATTACTGCCTTTTACCCGTTATCATGCAAACATTGCTCCTACAGAATTAGCAAGATGAATTCCAATTAAATTTTAGCAGGGAGAGCTAATCATAATATTTTTGGGGGGTGATTTTTCAATGCATAGCTTGCCAGTTTTTTTAAATTTCAATCCATTTCCATCCTCACCATCTTTGATGAAATACAGGAGTTTATTGTGTCAATACAGTACTACAGTCTTTAGCACCAAAATAAGACCATTATTTTAAGGTTTGCACTGATGCATTGGCAGTTTTAAGCTTTTTAAAACAATTGTACATGTACAATAGCGTGACACTGCCCCTTTAAGGACAGTGCCTCCTAATACGAAGATATTTTTTCGCGGATTATCACTATGGTAAAATGTAGATGTTGGTAAGGGCTAACGAAAATTGAAAAGAAAATTGGGGGTAACCATGCATTTTTCAGAGATAGTTAAGTCCAAAGCTGCAAAAAATAGAGACTTAGTATTTTTTTTCGCAAAAAAGAAAAGAAGAAATATTTCTCTTAACATTTCCTTAGAACTCCTGTTTACATAATACCAAGGCAACAACAAACCACAAGCTTTGAAACACATAACAACTGGTGATATAAAAACTACTTTTTATGTTGTATTTATTACAAAATCATTGCATTGCAGGCATTTTTGGCCCTGACCTTTCTTGATTCTTCAGGAATTAGAGGACATTTTTTCAATGAAGATGGCTTTGAATGCTAAGAGCAAATTCGAAGACATTTTGAGACGTACATTTTGTGTAAATTTCAAAGTTTTTTCCAGTATAACTTGCCCTTTTAGGCTCTGGTGAAGTGGAAGACAAACACGTACGTAAGATCACATTTTGTAGTTTTGTCAATTACTTTCGCAGTTGTTTCTTGTGGTTGTATTATCTTTCTGGAAGGAGTTTTGAAATGCATAAGAACTATGCAGTTTTAGAGCCAGTATTCGTGATTCCTTGCTTCTGATTTTCGCAGTCCGTTATTCAGGCCAATTAAGTTCAAGCTTTTCATCAGTTACGAAGGTAAGACATCGTGTTATGTTATATCTTACATTCGATGAAAACATCTTTCTTTTTATTATTGTTGAAACAGCAATAAAATAAAAGAATAAAACCGAAACGGATTTGTTGTGTATTAAACCGATACGTGTAGCACATGACTTTTTTAAGCGATTCCTTTGAATCAGTTTATACAGCGATATGTTTTGATTAAGTCTTATATTATTTGCCACTTCACTTCAATTGCTTTTCGTGGCGTGATTTAGCGTAATTTCATAAAACACACCACAATAACGCTTTCGTTTACGGGTTTTTGGTGTAGACAGCCTGTTGCCAATCCTATAAAACTATCCGCTAAATCAAGAGCTTACAAAAATATGATAACCATCAAAACAAACAATCTTCTGAGGAAATCGCATGAGTAATCGTGCAAGATAAGATGGTTGCGTGGTGCGCAGAATGAATGCGCACTAGCAATAGGAGGCACCGTCCTTAAGTAGTGTTCATAACTACGATGATCAGTCACATATTTAATTTAACAGATGTACAGTACAGTGTACACCATATCTGCCAGTTTTGACAGTTATTATGCAATCAACATACCATTATAGTGTGGAAATTTTGCAGGTTGGTTTTGTGGATTGCCCTCAATCCACAGAAATAAATTCCCACAGAATAAAATGCCACAAAAATTTACTCCCTTGAGTCCAATAAAGAACTCTGCTTTCTAATGTACTGTAGTTTTTCGATTATAAGGCACACTGTTTTTTCAAACATAAGCATTATTTTGACCGAAAATTATTTTTAAACTTGGGGTGTGCCTTATAGGCAAATATTTTCCTGAAACAATTATTTAAATTCGCATTTTCCGTTGTGATTAAGCACTGACTTTCATAGATATGGAGGTTTTTTGAATCCACTCTTTTGTTCCCAAGATGAGGGTAAAAGAAAAATTCAAAACTGGTAATGCAAGATAACATTGCGATCAAAACAAAGCCGTATTTGCATATGTGATGTGCTTAAAAGCACATGCTCTGTAATGTGATACTTATTGCGCTAACATCACAAACATATCCATGGCAAGAAATATAAACCGTGTTTCGTTACAAATTATATACAAACATTCTTCGTGCATCTGTTGTAGGTCAAAATAAAATTCAGGTTAAAATGATTTTAACTTAGGTCAAAATGAAATTCCTATGTCTTCTAACCCTAATTATTTATGAATCATGAATAATTAGGGTTAAAAGACAAAGGAATTTGATTTTGACCTTGGTTTAATTCATTTTGACCTGAATTTCATTTTGACCTACAACACATCCATCCATTTTTTTGCACTGACGTTAGAAGCTGGTTACCTCAAGCATTTTTCGTCGCTGGCAAGTCAAACCAAATCGCCATTGAGCGTGGGTGACAATCTACACTTTTGTATAATCAAGGTGAATCAGCTTTCGTTTTATTTGCCCACACAACTCACAATTTCGCTTGAATAGAATCAAGATGCAACTTTTTTTTCTTTGTTTATAAAGTTATTTAGTTCACAAAGTTATGTAGGTTACAAGTAAATAAACTTGATAAAATCTGTTCCCTCTACTTTTTTGTCGCTCCATGTGTATTTCCTTCTGATGTTCCTTCGAAGTTTATGGTGTGTCTTATAACCAAGTGTTTTGCGGAAATTTTCCATTTAATTAGAATATTTGACACAGTTGAGTTTCTGAGTTGGGGGTGTGTCTTATAGCCAAGTGCACCTTAAAACCGAAAAACTACAGTATGTTTCCTTCCTTGTTAATGTTCTGCTGCTTAAACAGATAATCGCAAAAATTAGTTCCCAGCAGAAACTTCAGTCATCTTGAACTGCAAAATTTGTTTCCAACAAAACACAAAAAATTGCCAATCCACAAAATAATGATTACTCTTGCAAAATTTTCATGTTGCACAGTAGTTTAAATTGAATGGCTGAGAGCATAAACTGCCTATATGTAATTTTAGGTCGTTTTTCGATTTGCTCGGAAATGAAACAAAAATCAGTAAATAAAATACCGGACAATGTTTTTGAAGCGAATTGCTTGCAAGTCACATGCAAAAATTTGTTTCATTTCTGATCAAAATCGAAAAACAACCTAAAATTACACATAGGCAGTTTAGGCTCTCAGCCCTTCATATGTCTGCCTTATTAACATGCATGAAACAATGCCCAAGGGTATTCTTTATTTGAAAACTAAGCGCCAAATGCTCATAACTGAAGGGTAAAACTGAAACTGGACATGAAATGATAGACAGGTAGAAAGGATCGTTCCATAGTGTGATGTAGACTAAAAGTTTTGGCGGTGAAAACATTGGTACTTACGCGACGTGTCTGCTGAAGCTCCGGACTCGATCCGCGCTAGCTTGTTTGGTTAATCGAATTATGTCAGTTTGCCTGTTCGCTTGGTGGTCGAAGGACATCATGAAGTCTTTAGATCCACAAGTCTAACACGGCTGAAAGAAGCCAGTCATGTTTTGTCTGCTTGCCAAACCATGAAGAGAGAGATTTGACTCTCCAGTTTGGGAGTAGAGATTAAGAGCCGGGCAGAAAAAAACTATGCTAGTCTTGGTCCATTTCTGAAAGGTTGCCGTAGTAGAATTTGCGAAAAGGAGAGGTGTTTTTGGAGTTTAGGGCAAAAAAGTCACTGATGTTTGCAGAGTGTCTTTCGCTCGTGGAGGGCATAACATTCCCCCAATTCATTGTGACCAAAGTGGGCACTGTCTCGCAGGCCATCGAAGCCGTGAAACAGTTCGTCAAAATTCGGAAACATTACGGAGAATTCATCTGAGAGAGGGAAATCAGCATGACGAGAAGTCCGTCCGTTTTCAATGAGTATCTTGAAAACAATCCAGGGAAAAGTTGCATGGGTGCGCGTGGAAAATATTACTCGTGGTCAGTCGTCGAGTTGTTATGTAAACACAGGGAGACATGCTGCCGAATTTCAACATATAAATCAGTTTTGCGTCGATCAACTCAGTTATTTTGATTCTATGGAGGCTTGTAAACATCAGCAAAACGTATTTTCAAGTGAGATAAACACCAGCAAAAAAGTATTTTCACGCAAGATATTTTAACAAGTCGTTGTGTTACGCATCAGACGATACAGATTAAATTTCACATCTTATGTAAATATTTACGTCTTGAAGCCAACAAAAATAGTTAAGTATTTTGTTCCAATTTTTTCACTGTCGTCATTTACATTGATTTGTGATATGATTTTCATTCCACTGGTTCCATTTGACGACGAAAATGAACCCTTCAACATCGTTTCAATAATGACCAAAGCACGCAAAACGCCAGTCAAAGCTCTGTTTCGAAGCGGAAACCGACGGGAACAGCTTACTCTTTTAACTCTTAATTTTGCCCTTGAACATCATTAACTCAAATTTTCGGTGTTGCTCACGAACAGAAGTTGTTGGTATTGGCCAAAACCGGCATGTACTAAAACCAGGAACACCAGAACACCCGAACACTGGAACACCCAGGAACACCGGAACACCCCGGAACACCAGAACAGCCGAAAAACCCTGGAACACTGAATTTGACGGTGTTGTTTTGTTTTCCGATTACAGACCATGTAAAAAATAAAATGTAAATGTAATTTGTTTACCCACGTATAACGAAAGAGCTTAGAGCTCATTATAAAGTGTATGTGTATGAGATCGAATTAGAATTTAGAAGTGTTAGTTTTTGTGGAGGGAGGAAAACCGGAGAACCTGGAGAAAAACAAACAACAAACTCTACCTTCATATGACGGTGGGTCTGGGGAGCGAACCTGTCACATTAGTGCAAGGCGTATGCCATTCCAGCTCCCCCTATGTGATCATAGTCTTGAGAACTTTTCAAATAGTCGTGTGAATATGAATGGATATTTTTTTTCTCAAGAGAATATCACGCGGTCTGTAATGGGTAAACAAAGACCAAGCGAAAAAGGTCGATAACTTGTAACTGGGCAGTACGTAACTTTAAGTATCAACTATAACTATTCATTGCGGATCTACTTACTACTGTATTCCGTTTATAATGTAAGCAACAACAACAATAATAATAACCTTTATTTACCCTCGGCAGTATTTATAGCACCAAGGCTAGTGGGGCCGAGCAAATACAGACTGAAACAAATAATTCAAATAAACATAACATGATGAGAATCCCAACTGGCCGGAGGCAAACCAGTTGGCTATTTACAAGGATGACCAAGGAGTTGAAGCAGGGACTACCCAGAACAACACCAGCTAGTGGCTAGAGCGGGATTTGAACCTGGAGTGACAGCATTGAAATCCAGCGCCCCAAACCACTCGGCCATCCTGCCTTGTTCAACGTCCCCTTTGGCTTCTTAAAACAGTAAAAAAACCTAACGGGAGTGGAATTTTGGATCTGAGATTGAGGGGGGGGGGGGGCTTCCTTTTTGTTTCTTTATTTGTTCCTTTCTTTACCTCGTTACCTGCTTATTTCTTTATTTACTTATTTCTTTCTTTCTTTATTTTTTGTTTATTCGTTCTTTCTTTCTATTTACTTTTTTTCTATATTTTTAGCGCCTGCTTCTAAGCACTTTCATGTTACGTGGGTAAACAAATTTAGACAAATTACATTGACATTTTATTTTTTACATGGTCTGTAATGGGAAAACAAAACAACACCGTCAAATTCGGTGTTCCGGGGTTTTTCGGCTGTTCCAGTGTTCCAGGATGTTCCAGGGTGTTCTGGTGTTCTGGTGTTCCGGGGTGTTCGGTGTTCCTGGTTTTAGTACATGCCGCCAAAACCTATCTTCAAGTAAAACAGTCGTAATATTTTATTTCTCAGCCGACAGCAAGCTTTTTAAGCACTGAGTTAGAATCAAGTCCGATCCTGCTGTATGCCGTTTTCAACCAAAACACCCTCTTCAACACTTTACTTATATCGCCCAAAGCCTTCCCAAAAGAATTAAGAATCAACCAAGAAACCTGTGTGCTCTTTTCATTTAGGAGGAACCAAGAAACCAAGAAACCTGTGCGAGACTCAAAATATGCCACTTACTTTAACGTTAACGTTTGCAATGCCCTAGGCCAAACCCTATCCCTAGCTCTAACCCTAACCCTAACCCTAGCTCTAACCCTAACCCTAGCTCTAACCCTAACCCTAACTCTAACCCTAGCCCTAACTGCCAATGCTAACCCTAGCCCTAATTTTAACCCTAACTCTAAACTTAACAATAACCCTAAATCTTTTGAGTGCTGTTTTCAAGTCGGACAAAATCTGTGCGCGCTGGCTTACATGTAAGGTTAACCAAGGCTGCTGTGTGCTGTTTTAAGTCAACCCAGAATGTTGTGCACTGTTTTCCAGCTAAGGAAGCTTCTTGAGCACTATCAGTAAGCAAAACGCTGGTAATAAGCACTGCATTTAAAAAGTCGGATGGGCATCTTGTGGGCTGTTTATGAGTCAAAAAGGCACATTGCGCATAAAGAATACCCTTGGGCATTGCTTCATGCATGTTAATAAGGCAGACATATGAAGGGCTGAGAGCATAAACTGACTATGTGTAATTTTAGGTTGTTTTTCTATTTTGCTTGGAAATGAAACAAAAAACAATAAATAAAAATACCAGACAATGTTTTTGAAGCGAATTGCTTGCAAGTCACATGCAAAAATTTGTTTCATTTCCAAGCAAAATCGAAAAACGACCTTAAATTACACATAGGCAGTTTATGCTCTCAGCCCTTCAATTACACTAATCAGAACAAAACCCAGAGACATGTACAATGTAGGCATCAGTAAAGGTGTATGTAAAAACTTTTATAATGTGTCCACAAGATGACATCTGCTCAGGTCACTGCTTTTACAATTGCATATATTAAACAAAAGTTCTTCAGTTTATTGAATTTTAAGACCCTTGTCTCCATACCTTTTGTTGAAAAAGTAGGGTTTTTATTAGCCAGATATCCAACTGAAAAGTGTATTTTGTATTTTGCTGTCAATCAGTCAAGACCAATGATGCCAAATCAAATGCCACCACAAGTGATGCCAAACCAGCAAATGCAGCAAAACCTCCCACAGCAACAGAATAAAGATCCTCCCATGATCGACTCTAATGGTGACATATGGCTTGAACACAAGACCCCTGAAGGAAAAGTTTATTATTACAATGCACGTACTAGGGAGTCTGCTTGGGAAAAACCAAAGAATCTGATTTCTGCGCCGCCACAGAATCAGCCACCAAGCCAGCAACAAGGACAGCAACCAGTACAGCAGGCTCAAGTAAGACTGCCTGAGAATTTTAAAATCTTAATGATTACTTTCCTTTTCCTTTCTTTTAGTATCAGAAGAATCCATTAGCATACAATGCCATTTACTACATGTATTTAAGAGGCACATTACTTATTATTTATATATTACAGTGTACTTCCTATTTTTAATAATGATATAGCTGTATATTTCAAAATTCCTCAATATATATGTATATATATATATATATATATATATATATATATATATATATATATATATATATATATATATATATATATATATATATATTGTATATGGTAATTAGTATATACCACACAAGTGAATAGTGTTTCTTGTGCTCTGATTAGTTAACTTGGAAGTGATTAGCAAGTACTATTCACCTCCGAGTAACCGGCATGAGATCTTACAATTTCGGCCTGCTTGTCAGTGTATTGTTACACATAAAGTAATGTTTTGGTCCGCTAATTATTCAGTTTGTGCGGTATATAATAAAACAATTATTCACCTCAGTGTCGGTTAAAGTGGTGGATATTTACCTCACCTCTTCGTGGCTCAGTAAAATTAATATCCACCACTATTCTCCTCCACTTCGGTGAATGATGGTTAACTAGTGAGGCTTGTCATCATCTGGTTTACTTATAGGTGGAAGGGCAGCACCAAACATCCACTGAGCAAGACAGTACACAAGGAAATAATCAACAGCAAAATCAGCAGCAGTCCCAGCCCGGAGGTCAGCAGCCAGGAGCACCATCAGCAACACCTGATAAGCTTCCACCCCAAAGGTACACCAGTCTCTGGTGAATCTGAAAGTGTCTCTAGAATTGCAGAGGCCATCCAAGGGGTAGAGGCAACAACCGACATTGCTCCAAAAATCGGCGACAATCTTCTCCCAAAACACTGACAACCAACAGAAATTGACAGAAAACGTGCGACAGTTCACGACAGCAGCAATTTACTTAATATTTTCCTTTGTTTTATTTGCGACAGCGACATTTGGCCCTAACGAAACAAGCGAGAGACAGAGTCGTACATGTATTCTAAGCGATCGACAAAGTGACACCAGTCCACCCCTTGGAAAGCCTCATGTCATGGAAATTTTACTTATCATAACTGTAAATGTGTTCTAATGGAAGGGCTTCACACAAAAGGGGTGTGCATGTATTTTATGATATCAGAAATGAATTTCTGTACTTACACTGTCAGTTGAATTACTGTTAAGTGTCACCCTCGTTAAATAAAGTCGATTATTTTATTTAATGTATTTATTTATAAGGTCTGGATTCAGCAACTTAGCATATCCTTCAATTGACTTTTGCTTAAAACTTAATCAGCTGAAGTGACTCATGAGTGTTTTCTTGTGAAAGCCAAAACAAAAGAAATCAGTCATGTATCAGATCCCTTTTTGTTTGTGTTCCTTCAGTTTTTGGCCAAAGTTATAAGGTAATCTTCAAATCCCAGCCTTCAAAGCACAAAATAAGTGTAAAACTTCATTCTAGCACCATTGCAGTCTGTACGCCAAAGTAGAAATTTTGGATTTTAAGGCAAACTAGAGGCCATATTGGCCTTCATTCGGCCTTCCAAGAGGCAATCAGAAATTGCAGTTTGCTACTTCACTGATATATTCACCAACACAGTTTGTAATAATTATCATGACAAAGTTAGCATAACGAAATCTGAATTCCTTTCCATATTTTTATTTTCACTATGGCATTATGTTGATCATGCACAGATACATCTGAAGTTGCACTGCCTTCTGTAATAGGTTACATTTTTTAAGTACATTCAACATTGCTTGTGTTAGTAGATGTCTAGAAAACAACAACCCAAAAATGATCCTAGGAGTCTGTGTTTCCTCGTACAGGTCCGCTAGCATGCATTAAGTAATGCAGACCAAGAAGAGCGAGCAACATTTTTAGACCCGGGTATTCCACAGGAAGCGCAAGTAAAAAGTGACATACACACAAAGGAATCATAATTAATTTGTGGCATCTTTTTCTAGCAATCCTGGAATACCACCTCCCGGGTTGTTTGTTCCTGGCATGCCCCCACCCCGGCTTCCACCACCTGGAATGATTCCGGAATGATGCCACCACGGATGCCTCCACCGGGCTTGCCTCCCCCAGGTCTGGGAATGCCTCCCATGGGAATGCTGCCAGTTCCCAAGGGTGAGTGGTCTGAACATCGCATGGCAGATGGACGAGTGTACTATTACAACTCTAGAACACTGCAGTCTACCTGGGAGCGGCCTAAGGAAATGGACCAAGTTCTGCTGCCAATGCAGGGCATGCCACCACCAGGTGTGTATGTTGTAGTTCAATTTTATCTTTGGTTGGTTCATTGTTTATTTTCTTTTGTTCTTGTGCATGGTGATGTATGATAATGAGTACAAAACAAAGGAAAATAAAAGTAAAACTAAGGATAAAATTGAACCACAACATGTACATGTACATGATTTTTGTCAACAGTATTCATGTAATGTGAATGATATATGAAATGAATCATATATGAACTGCGGAAATGAAATCAAATGCGAGGATCATTCTTCATTTGATAGTATTCATGTACATGTAATGTTACATGTATCTACTTTAAGAAACTCAATCGTGGGATTTTTTAATCAGAGATTAATGTTTTTTATTGACTCTATTGTACATGTAATTGTGATGTGTGTGATTGCATTAAAAAAACAGTAACAATACAATTTCTTATAAATGTACTGCCACTATATTTTGTACTATTTATATAGGTAGGGTTTGAAAAATGAAAAAATCTTAGACCATGCAAATGATTAAATGCCACCCCAGTCTTCCTTGTGGTTGATTACAATTGGGGTTCAATTTACATGTAGTACTTTCCATGGTGTGTAATTTTGAAACCATATTTTGTTATGAAAAGTTATCTCAATTATTACTATTAATTTTGATACCTCCAAGGATTTCACTCATATGGTTTTGATCACCTTTTGACAACATTAACTACTAAGAGTACATGCAGTGTACAAATATAGAGTTCAACATTATATTTTATTTAGTTCATTTGAATCGTCACACTTCTTAGAATTTCAGGCACAGAATTATTGCCAATTATTTTATGTGATTGAAGTCTTATTCTTTCTTTATCTTCTTCAGGAATGCCCCCTCCTGGAATGCTCCCTCCAGGCATATTTCCCAGACTTGTGCGACCTGGAATGCAACAGCAGCCTCCACCAGGGGGTGCAGCAGTGGTGCCAGAGACAGCTTCTCAGGGGGATGATGGGGACAAAGACAAACCCAAAGAGGAAAGCAACACAAGTGATGATAGTAACAAAGATGATGATGGGAATAAAGGTATAGTTTGTTATCTGTGCATCTACAGTGTACATGTAATATCAACTAAATGGTGCATTTGGGGAAATCAATAATAATTGCAATATTGAAAAATTGCATGTATATGTACACATCTACAGTAGTATACTGTAATTATAATGGCAACATTCTTTTTTCAAACTGCAAGTGTGTTCATGAGTTCATTGTGACTTATTTCCCATTTTGTTGTGTGATATTTATTTTGCAGCCTTTATCTAAGTCCATTTTTTTCTTGTTTATGTAAACCAGAAGATGCAAAAGATACAGAGGAAGCAGAGAAAGATGAAACTGTGGATGAAGATGGAGATAAGAGTAAACCCGTTGCCAGCCAGTTAATCCCAGGGACAAGCTGGTGTGTCGTGTGGACGGGAGATGAAAAGATGTTCTTCTTCAATCCAACCACAAGGCTGTCCATATGGGAAAGACCTGATGAACTTGAGGATAACGAGAAAGTTGATGAGATAATTGGCAAGGGTGCTCCAAAAAAGCAGCCAGCTGTGGAAAGTATGTGATTTGAATATTTATTACACCCATTTTGAAATCACTAGTGATCCTTGCAATCTGATTGGCTCTCAACAGTGCAATTTATTCCCAAATTGCACCATTTTTTACTCTAAATCGCATCCTTTCTGAAACTCATTAAAATGAAAGTGAAATAATACTAACCTATCAAATTTCATGGATAAACAAATATTAATATTGGCAAAAAACTGTGTGATTTCAAAATGGGTGTAATAAAGTGGTAATTGAACTTCGTGTCATGCAATTTTGGTCTGAAATCATACTTGTCATTTCAAATGAAACTCACGCTGCGCGCTCATTCGATTTTGAAATCACGCGTATGATTTCAGACCAAATTGCACTCCACTCAGTTCAATTACCATTACTAACAAAATTGCCCTTGTTGATGTGGGCAGAAACATGTTACAAAATAACATAAATCATTATTTTATGTGTCATTCCAGCACATTTAGAACTGAAAGATGGTATATTTTTGGACATGCTTAATCTTGAGCATTGCAAATGGCCCTTTCTTATCTCTGTTCACTCAACTTAGTATAGGATTTTTATGCTTGATTATGTGATTCCAACTCAAGGCCAAAGGCAGTCAAGATACAGTTAAACCTTGATTATCCCGACTTACAGGGACTGGAGTAAAATCAATAGTCCGGATAATCGAGGGTCCAGATAATCGAAAATATGAATATTAAGGAGACAAAATACAAATTAGGAAATCAGAATTTAATGCGATAGTGTACTACATCATACATGTACATGTACTAATGAACTTCATGCAAAAACTTTCACTTTTGGAAGGAAAACAACCTGTTTCAAATGGTCTTTTCAACACCTAAATTAAAAATAAGTCATAATGATAGTTTCTAGGGATCTTTTTCATGCCTTGTTAATATTCAAGACATGAAAAAATCTGGGACGAGAGGAAATAGTTCAGATAATCGAAGTCTGGATAATCAAGCATAAAAAGACAGCAGCATGAAAATGCATGTGCACATTACGTGTATTATAATTCAGGGGTTTCATTAGAAGCCACAACCGGTGAAAATCGCTGCCTGCCCTGATAATTAATTAAGCAATCAATCACAATCAGCAGAGTCAACAGTAAACAAGCATGTATGTGTGACTTAACAAGTTATGCATACAATAATTCTTCTTCTTTGGGATTAATTACTTAGTTCTGTCTTGTTATTTTACAGAAAAAGAAAATAAATCTCCAGCTGATGACACTGATGAAATACCTCCTGCCAAGAAGCCAAGGTATCTAATTTCTCTTGTCTTAACTACATTTTATTTCCAAGCAAAAAATATAAATGTAATTTATTATAAAAAGTAATTGAGTGACATGCAATTATGTGTACAATTAATTATATAGAGTGGGTGACTACTGTATGTAATAAGCTGGAAAAAACTAACTAGAAAATGTTGAGGAAGCCTTAGGAGAAACCATACAGCATATAGAATAATGTTTCCTTGTTACAATGCTGTTGCACATGTACAGTTGTAAATAGAAAAATGTATAGATGTTGTAGTTCAATTTTATCCTTGGTTCAATGTTTATTTTCTTTTGTTCTTGTGTATAGTAATGTATGATAATGAGTACAAAACAAAAGAAAATAAAAATTGAACCAAGAATAAAATTGAACCACAACATACACATTGTGAGATGGTTGAAAATAATATTATAAATGGATTAATGATAATTATACATAACAGTTATACTGTAAAACAATCAACAAATGAAACAAATTCTTACCTTTTAATTTTTTTGTTTGCTTTGAGCATTTCATTCATGACAAGCTGTCTTATCTAGTGCCACCTGCGAAGACCTTTCAGTGTACCTGCCTGCTTGTTCAAAATATTTAATGAAACCTCTTGGCTGCAAGCCATACTCTGATGCATAGATTCTCTCTTGATGTGCTACAGCTCTAGATTAGGGTAATGGTAAGGCTGTTTTGGCATAGGTGAGATCTAGAAACACTGTATGAAGGCTGGATTTTGCTTGTGACCCTGGGAAGGGTACTATGAAACAGCCAAACTGCTACTGTATTTCTGCATTTAATTAATAAATCTGACTATAAGAGTTATTCTTTGTCATAGGATTGAAGGCCAAACTGAAGAAACTGAAGATGTAGAGATGAAAAATGAGGAAACAACAATCCAGCCTCAAGTCACTGAACAACAGAAACCAGTGGAACAACCTCCTGCTGTGTCACAGCCAACAAGAACTACAGCGGCACCTCCAAAAGACAAAAAGATGTTATCACTTGATGAAAGGATGAAGGAGTTTAGAGATATGATGCTTGAGCGATCAGTAGGTTTGACTTTGCTAGTGTGAAAACCTGCATTGCATGCTTCAAATACTGTCTTATTATGTAAACGACAATGAAATACCAGAAAAGCTTTCATACAAAATCATGATATCTTCACACATACATGTAACAATAACATGACTGTTATCTTCACACATGAAAAGATCACCATTGCTATGGTTACTAATAATAAATCGCACCTTTCGCAACAGTAAAAAATATTAAAGTGGAATGGTTTGGTATTTCATTGGTGTTTTTATAATAAATAGTCTGAACATTATATGGCCTTTTTTGAGATACAAAACTTCTCTTCTCGTGTTGAAAAAATATTAATTCACTCATTTGCTGCACTCACTCGAGATATACAATCTTTCAACACTCGAAGAGAAATTCCATGGCATGTAACATGGCCATGTAATGTCTATTTCTCAGGCAGTTGTTACTCATTATGTACATGTATGTTATGGTAACTGGTATCAAAGGGGAAACTAACAATATGCAGTACAGCTTTGTGGTTTTCATTTGAATGGTCATGATTATTGTAGAAATTTCACCAATTCAGTATTATGATCATAAACTAACACATTTCTTGTTTTTTCTTATAAGTCTTTTGCAGTGGTGCAAACCCAACCAGAAAAAAATAGATAAAACAGGCATTTTACAGTGTTTGGTTGCAAAAAAACTGAAGTCCGATGTCTGATAATAATCATTAAAATTTGTAATATTCAAGAGGTTAAAGGATTGTCATTGTTGGATTAATAGATTATTATAACCTGATGGATGTGATTGAGAAAGAAAGAATTCAACATGGTTTTTTTTTTCTGTTCTTTGTTTGATCAGACCCTATCCATGTTTTGTAGAGGCCCTGTTAGGGTAAAATTCTGACAGGTTACACAGATCTGTAAAAGCAACCTGAAGGAGCTGAAATGACAACAAACGATGAGATCGCTCAAGTGAAATTACGAGTAGTAACTAGTCTTTCTTTTGTCAATTTTAATAGGTATCCGCTTTTTCAACCTGGGAGAAGGAGCTGCCAAAGATAGTATTTGACCCAAGATACTTGTTCCTCACCCAAAAGGAGCGGAAACAGTGCTTTGAGAGGTTTGTGCGTACCCGGGCAGATGAGGAGAGGCAGGAAAGGAAGAACAAGCTGAAAGCAAAGAAAGATGAGTTTAAGGCTCTGGTAGAAGATGCTAAAGCTGCAGGAAAGTAAGTTTGATCATAACTTTGCCAACCACATGTTACAGTAGCTTTGACTTTGTAGTGCTTTTTTTTCTCACACCATATTACTCAGTGTCCCAGATAAAGATTGCTACAGCTAGTTTACTAAAGCTAATCAATTTGAGAGTCAGTGTAGCTATAATGATTAGTTGTACAGGTGTGGTTACTGTACTGTGAGATGGATCAATGGACTACAATGTACTCTCTATTTACAGACACTTTTGCCATGCTGAATCAGAAAAAAATAAATTTCATGTACTTACTGTAAAATAATGTCCTTCTCGTAGAACGTCAACATTCAGTGAGTTTGCCATGAAGTATGGGAAAGATGATCGTTTCAAAGGCATTGAGAAAATGAAAGACCGGGAAAGTCTTTTCATAGAGTTTGTGGCTGAGCTCAAAAAGAAGGAAAAGGAGAATCTCAAGATCGTTCATGATAAGGTCAGTTTTTTGTTCCTTTGGGGAGGTGCGAGAGTGTGTGTTGTTACATAGACATGAAAGTTACTGTATAATTACGTGGAGAAAAGGGTGAGGAAGAGTTACACAACTGCTGCTGCAATAGTAGCTGCAAAGAGATAACTTTTGTCAATGTGTGAAATAAGATTGTTATCATCAGTAGATAACTGTCAGTAAGAGAGATGATTGACAGAGACTACATGTAAGAGGGGAGAGTAACACTATAGGTGCCTTTTACATTATACAAGCACACCTTCACATTATTAACTGATAATACTCTTTAAGTCTCAATTTGCATTAGTTGATTAGTATTCATAATATTGTTTTTTATTGGTTTAATTGTCCTGTGATGTACATTGTATGACTTGATTTATTAAAATAATACCCTCTTTGTGTGATCCAAAAACCTTTTACATAGGATGTGATAGCCCATTAAATTTTGTTAAAGTTCCACCAAAGCTCCCTGTTTAAGGTCTCTCCCCAAAGCTGTGTTCACTACCCTGCAGTTGACTTCTATACAGTTTGATGCTATGACTTTGAAAGATTACTGTTGACTTTCCCTCATGCTGTCATTCACTGTTCAAGGGGAAAAATAATGCTTAAAATTTTGCCAATATGCTATAGCTACAAGTCCCACTAAGATGTTAGAATTTGTCCCAATTCCCCTATGACATTTTCATGTCATTGATTGTCATGATTTAACGTTGTCTCGTCCGTCCAATACAACACAGCATACAGTTGGCAAGGTAGCCTTGGCCAGTGAATTATGTTCTCCCTTTTTTCATCTGTCTGTTCAGTGTTTTGCCTGCCCCACAAGGTAACTGAGTTTTTCATAGCATTTATATCAATGGTTTAGATTTGCGCATGTACTTCAGTGGCTGCAGCCATAGTGATGTGATCAGTGATTGTACATGAGCTTTTTTATTACTAGTGGATCCTTAATGATAGTCCATATTTCAACAGGATGCATTTTTAATTCCATAAGCAGAGATCTACCTTGCTCAATTCGGACTTGTTGAAAATGTTGCTACACTCTGGTTTTGTGGTTAAAAATGGTGTCAAATTCCCTCTGGTAGGCTAGCTAATACCAGTTTCTGTTAACTTTCTGAGCTTTCAGGAGCATTTTTTATCAAAATGTGAACAAATTGTTTATTATTATCTCAAAATTCAAATGTGTGAGCATGCTTCATATTATTCCCATTGAGCCTGCAAACAATTGGTTCATGCATCAGTTGTGCATTCATCAAGCTATGAAGTACTTAGGAAGTCTGGAGAGCACTCAAGAAGCTAGAGTAGCTCTAGGCTATGCCTCAAGCAACTCTGATGCATCTTTCATGCTTTCCAAACTTCCTGCATGCTTCATTGTGCTTTGATGACATATTGTTAGTAGTCTTGGGTTGCGAATTGAGAACCAGAAATCACTGTCTAGGTATTTGATTTGCCATTGTTATGAAGGCTTTCCCTTCCTGGTCCTTATGAGATATAAGGAAAGAGGTGAAAACTGTTTTAGTCACTTGATGCTTTGAACAAAATATACAATTATAAAAAAAAAATAGATCTGCAGGAAAAAAATGAATGAATGATTGAATGTCTGAGAGCTTCTATTAATATTGTACAGCTTGTAGTACTATTGTTTGCTCATTTTCTGAGAACAATAGAAGTACTTCTAAATCCCAGAAGTGATCGAGAACCATGCGTTTTGTTATATTATTAAATGTGTCTTTGTAGAGGAACTATTTAAAGTGCATGACACAGGTTGTGATTCTACAATAATTATTCATAGTTAGTTCTGTGAATGCTCATTAGATATGCAGTGATGAAACCAACACGGGGCAAATCAGGAAGTTGCTTATTATTCAACCTATCTTCAGCAAGCGCTGCTAGATCTTTGCTCTTTTACAGTGTATTATGCAAAAATGCACCCCACCCCCCAACCCCCCCCCCCCAAAAAAAAAAACAAAGATCAGGCGTGCTATAATGCCCAGCATCCCATGGTTGCTTCTACTGACCACTCAATACTCGGGAAGAGCATTATTCTGGTCTTATTAACAGTGTGATCACCATAGCTTTTCTAGTTTTGATTACCTGGGGCAAAAGAAGTTTTGCTTATATAAATACATAACCGATAAACATCTCAAAGTTCACTGTAATAATATTCAGTTTCTCAGGTTACTTGATGGTTGCTGGTTTTTCTTGGGAGTAAAAGTCTGTTTAATATGTAAAGTGTCAATTTTAAAAGGTCCAGAAAGAGTTTTTGACTTGGCTTACAACTTGTTGCTAATGAGACTGTGAACACAGTCCCTTGAGATGTTTTACACGTACATCTGGGCCCTTTAAAAACACTTCAGGAAGCTTGTCTTTGGGACTAGGTCCTTTAACTGTGCTTGCCTTTAGCATTCACACTGCAGTTCTTTACAGCACCTAAGTTCAAAAGGTTGGAAAGGTCTAACAGTTTCACTTCCTTTCTTAATTTGACTCTGACACAGTACATGTATACTGTAATTATGAGAAGGTTGTATTGTTACCTCAGTTGATTTATTGTTTTCTTTTCTCATTTCAAATGCCACAGATCAGAAATGATTTTGAGGCATTGTTGGGTGAGCAAAAGCTTGATAGCAAGGCACAGTGGCGCAAGGTTCGCAGTAAGATAGAGAAGGACCCACGTTTCAAATCAGTGGAGAATTCAACACAGAGGGAAGAGTGGTTTAAAGAACATATTGAGAAACTTTACAAGGTGACAGCATTGTGATAATAGGGACCTTCAGCAACAATGACGGTAACTGCAATGAAAACGTCATTTCAGAATCCAACTTCTCACTCTTTTAATTCTTTCGCGATCTTCCCAGTTTGTCAAACTTGGAAAATACTAGCGAATTCGCCAGGAGTTAAATCATTATGAATGGCGTCAAAGTCAGGAAAAAGGAAAAAAAATTGCCATCATGGGCTCACATTCTTGAGAAAACATAAAACTTGGTCATTTCATGTTGTTGTTTTGCTGAGGACGGCAAAGAATTGTACCCAAATGTAAATTAATGCATGTGCGGAGCGATTGTTTTTTATTGTTTTGTGACATTCTCGTTGCTGTTCCCATCCTCATTGCTTAAGCTAACTAATAACTTAGTGATAACACCTCTTGAATTTGAATTTTCTTGGATTTGCATGTAGCACTGTCTCATTTTAACGTTAATCTCAAAGGGATGTGCTGGAAATGTGACGGCCACCATGGAAACAGATATGGAGCATTAATTTGGTCTATTTTTTCATCTATTTTTGACAATTTCTCAATCAAGTTATGATCAACGTGTGCTCAAAGAGGAAAACATTTTACTTATCTCTTTGGTGAGAGTCAACCGGTTTAGCCCCTCCATTCCCATGTTTTTGAAAAAAAATAGTATTCTTCTGCCCATGAAGTAAATATTTTTGGATTTGTACAATAAGGGTGCTGCACGTAAAGAACTCTAAGAAAGACTGTCTTGATAAAGACAAAATGCTGCCAACCATTATTAATTTTTAAGTCTTTAACCTCCAATATCAGTCTGTACCTTCTGGTTAACACACTCCACCTTAACAGCAGTGACCTACAAGGCTGCGACAGTGAAGTAGTTGTCTGTCCTGTGATCACTTGTGATCTGGGATCTTTGACCTGCAACTAATTCTTTTATTAGTAATATTGATTGATGAGTAGTTCTTGTTCTTTGCACTGGCAACATTTTCCACTAAATGTACAAGTGTATTTGACCAGTGAGTTATAAAAATTGACTGAGCCAGAATGTAATTATAATGGTTATAATTTTTTGCTAGGTTAAAATTGCTTGTTATTTTTACCTTCAGAAAGAGAATGCTGACAAAGAGAAAGAGAAAGTGAAACAAGAAAGAATAGAAGCTAGTCTTCGAGAACGAGAGCGTGAAGTCCGAGCTAGCCAAGCTGAGCTCGCTAAAGCCAGAGAAAAGGAAAAAGAGCAACATTTGAGAGAGAAAGCAGAACAGCATTTTAATGCATTACTTGCAGATATGGTAGGGATACAAACTTCAGTCTCTATAATTATTCACATCACGTTGCTGAGCTCAGCAGTAATCATGCATGAAAGATAGACAGTGCAGCCAAGAAACATCAATTTTTGAACATGTCGAGTAACATCATCGAGCATACTGCACTTTCTGTCACTAATCATCACTAGCTTTATAAACATTAAGAAATGAATTGTATCCCCCATGCTTTCAGCATGAATGTCACAGCAATATTTATTTTGACTGTGGTAATCATATTCTCTCTTTACTTCACATATAAAATCATTTCTTTTTCTTTAATTTACCATTAAGTGGCAGTTTATTCTTTACAGGTTCGCAATGCAGATGTTGGTTGGAAAGAGACCAAAAAGAGTTTGCGCAAAGACCATCGCTGGGGAATGGCTGACGCCCTGAGTAAAAGCGATAAAGAAACACTTTTTAAAGAACACATAGAAACTTTAAACAGAAGAAAGAAGGAGCAGTTCAGAAAACTACTTGATGAAACTCATGAGGTACTTTCACACAGAGTCAGACTGTACATTTCAACCAAAATATTACTTAATGTCAAATTAAGTCTTAGTCATTCCTGACAATCATGCAGAATGTTGCTATATTTTATTCTTCAGTTGACCCTCACTTCGTCTTGGAGAAGTATTAGAAAAATAATCAAAGAAGACCCAAGATATTCCAAGTTTTCCAGCCATGACAGTGTAAGTAATAGTAGTACTTTTTAATAGCCAAGCTAATAATATTATTATTGATCTCATTATTTAGTCACTGGGATTTTGATTGCAACATTCCATGCTATACTGCTGGTTGTCATCAGGTACTGGTGTTGGCTAGCTGTGGGTGAATATAAGTAGCACAATGGCTGGTGTTGATTGGTGTTTTGATCCTTGCTTCTGCTGTTGTTGATTCAGAGGATTTTGACCCTCATCTCTCAGACTAGAAATTGTCCCCCTGGCGGTCTGCTGTGGTACCGATCAGCTGTTGTGTTGTTTGATTGTGGGCATCGATTCTTCAGTAATTTCAACTCCATTTAGTGACTAAATTAATTGTTAGACAAATATTTATTACTACATGTAACTCAGCTTACATTATTTTCTTACCACAATAACTAACAGCTTTCATGATATACAGTAGTTTTATACTTTTTAAATTTTCACGTACAGGGTGTACCATACTTGGCATTGTTCTTTAGAGTAATTCCAAGTTTCGTGAGCCTGATAAATTAATGCTTTTGTGAATCTCTGTATCATGAAGTACACCTGTACAGTGTATTTTTTGAATTTGAAGAGTCCTCTACATTAAAATGTTGACAAATCATGTTTAATTCTTGAGTTAGCTGTATTGTTTCACCTATATTTTTTATTAGTTTTACATTCAGTAAAAATATTTTGCTCAATTTCTTGCAGAAACGTGAAGAGGAGTTCAATAGTTACCTTCGTGACAAGCTGGCTGATGCCAAAGGAGACTTCAGACAATTACTCAAAGAAACACACTCTCTTACGTACAAGTAAGAACAATAATAATTATTATTCTTAACTCACTCATCTACCAGGAGCATTAAACACCAGCTAACAATGCTCTGGGGTTGTAAGGACACACAAGCCTCCCCACCTCATCAAGGTGCAGCACAAATTATTCTTCAGTCTGTTGTTTTCCCATTCTTACCAACTTCCCTATAATATGATTATTATTTCCAGTCAATCATAATAGTATGAGCTTGATTGATTTCATTCACTCTCTTGAGCCCCAGTCTTCTTCAACAACTGTGATGGTCAACAGCAAGAACTACCCCATCTGTCCTTGCTAATTGTCATTGACTCGCTTTATGTCATGAGAAACAATGTTGTTACACATGCATCATGAGTGTCAAGTATTTGCATTGGCCTACACTCATATTCATTCTATACATTCACAATATAGTTGAATAATATTATAAACAAAATTAGATGTGAGTCTATTATTCAACTATTGTAAATGTATAGATTGAATTTCTTTTGCTGCTTTTATAGATCAAAGAAACTTATAGAAGATTCTAATAAGCACCTAAAAGATATTGAGGACACTCTAAAGGTGAGCAATAATAATTATTATAGTTTTGTAATAACCATCAAAGTAGTACAAGTACAGTCAAACCAGTGACTGCTGAAGACTGATACTTCACACCACTTAAAGTGAATTTTGATCATAATCCTAATGCACAAAGTGACATTCTAGTACCCATTATAGGTTCTTTTCACAATTTCTGATCATTATCCATATCATTTTTTTTTTACGTGAGAATACCACCATCTTCCAGAAATGTTGAAAAAGAAAATCTTCCAGAAATGTTACATCTTTCCCATCCAAGATTCATGACATCTGATTGTTCCAACTTACAGAAAGACAAGAGGTACTTGATACTAGAATGTGTTCCACAAGAGCGGAGTAGATTGCTTCATAATTACATTGATGAGTTATTCAGAAGTGGGCCACCGCCACCACCTACAGCCTCTGCTCCTTCAAACAGATCCAAGATGCACTGATGTAGAGCCGCAAAAAAAAAAAAACAACTTGAAGCTAGTTTTTCATGTCATTTGTTCTACTGTATGCTGCCCATTTTGAAAACATGTCCTACAGACACATGATCAATGGGAAAGCAATTAAGCTGATTCCTAAACCCTGCAAGGTCTTAGTAATCACTCTTCATCATGTATGGTTGCTTTTTGGACAGTGTGGTCAATTGAGGGCAGTTTGAAAAACAAAGAACTTAATTGAAAAACAATTTGTGATTTTTAGCATATCATCATTCTCGTAAATTTCTTGTAGCAACACTCAGTTTTTCATAGGTTATAGAGCGTTTTCACTTGACATCACGGCAGCCATCTGTGATGTTGGTGTTCCAAAACAAAGAAACGGTGGCCATGTTGGTGTCTCAAACTAAACCGCTGGGAATAGAACTCCATTTTTTTTATGGAAATTCTAAGCTCTTTTGTTTCAGTAAACCAATATGGCCGGTAGTCACTTGAATGAAAACGCTCCATAGATTCTTGAACTTTTTAATTATTATTGCTTTAATATTCATACACTTTCAGTGTTGGTAACTTCTTGAACTTCATAAGTCCTTCTTTGAGCATCAGTGGAAGGACATAAATTTGTTTCGGATCCTTTTTCAATGAGAAAAATAATGTAGTCAATCACCTACTTGTGCTGTTATCAATAAGAATTATGTCAGTGATGTAAATTAAACTAACCCTGGCCACACCCTTCTCTCCCTTCTTCAACTACTTGGTCATCTTATCACTCTGAAGATGACTACACTTTCTTTTTTATAAGAACATCTAATTTTGGTGCTGAAGCTGAACATTCTTTTTTTTTTTTTTCACTTTGAGCCTGAAACGTTCTTAACATGTTCTTTAAGTTGTGTGGTATAGTAAAACTATTTCAATAAATAATTACGGACGTGACCAGGAAACCTAAGTAGTCTAACAGGACAATTAACTCAAATACTTAGTATTTGAGTTAATTGTCCTGTTAGACTACAGTTTTAAATTTCTTTTGTCTTTATTAATACTACTCACAAAAAAAGAAAATGAGCAAAATAAAGACCTTCTTAACTGACTCTCAGCCTTGGGATGTTCTCAGTATGACTTGTTCTTAAAATTCTGGTTAATCTCAGCCTGAAAGTTCTTATAAAAGAGATTCTTATAAAACAAAAACGAGTGTAATTCTCCAAAAACTTAATGTGCATTCGTATTTTAAGAGTCTCAAGTCACCTAATAAAAGTGTTTTTAATACCATTGTGATTATTATGGAGAGAGTTCTTAAATTAGTCTTTGTTGCTTTATTTCAAATGTAAGAAGTGAGTTTTAAGTCTACATTATTTCCCTTTACTTCACATAATTATTTACTTGACAAATTAAATGCCTCTATAGAAAGTTTTGTAAAAAAGTGCCAAGAGCTTTCTTTGTTTTTCCCCAGCATTTGTACAGCCCATAATGCAAATAACCTTTTAATATTGAGTCCTAGGGTGGGAAAAGGGAGAGGTTGGGGTCATTGGTATTTAGTCAGCCAGGTTCGAGCACTTTTCAATTGAGTGTCGTAAAACCAAAACCAAAGTAATTACTCCAGCCAATCACAACAGAAGTAAGCAGTGCAACGAGCCAATCAGAATACAAAGCAATTACATGTAGCCGGCAAAAAGCGCAGGAAAATACATGCGTGCAAGTCATAATTGGTTTTGGTTTTGCCTCTCATTGGTTGAGAAAGTGTCGCGAGTTTTCCTGGCCAATTACAGAGCGAAGCAATGCAAAACCAAAGCAAAACCATAGTTACTTTCGACACTCAATTGAAAACCGCTCTATTACACCTGTGTAGTAGGCTATCAGAAACATTGTTTTGTCAGTGTACCGGTAGTTGTGCCAGTCATGGCTTTTTTAATCTGCATCTTTGTGTAACATTGAACTATCTACTTTCTATTTAACAATTAGTTTATGAGCTCTCGATTGCTATTGTGTGATAGCTGATGAGGGCGCCTCGTGAATAAGCTGTTGTGCATAGAAAGCAAGAGTGAATAATCTAATTGTTTTAGTACAAAATCTACTAGTCAGTCAAATGTAAACAAGTAAATTATCTAAATTCTCCTCGCAGACACTTCAAAATGCGAAGAAGCAGCTGCCATTTTGCTGACACCCACTACTCACTATCTATCACTGAATAGATAATGAGTAGCATAGCCAATCAGAGAACAGCATTTGTGATAGAACACTAGTAGATTTGTACTAATTTCTTACAGAATTGCTTATGTAGTGTCCACAGCAGTTTTTGGGGTGTTAACCTGAACTCTACCTGTGAAAAGGCCCTTTTGGAGGGTATTGGGTGTAACAAACATTCAGCTAACAAAACATATGGTCTATTAACAGGCTAAATAAACTTGTGAAGGCTGTTGTAACTGAGGCTGTTCAACTTGCAACTTTTTAACTTTGAATTATTTCAGGATTTCTCGTAGCCTCCTTTGCAGCCGTTGTTTGTGTCAGTCCTATTCTCCCTCCCCACCAACATCTGCTGAACCGAGCCAGACATTCCATTCCAAGAACCAACCAATCACATCGTGACTTTTGTAGCCTCCTTTGTAGCCATTGTCTGTGTTGGTTCTATTCTCCCTCCTGATTGGATACTCAGACAACCGACCAATCACATCGTGGCTTTTAAATTTCAGTGGCTAAGTTCCTGTAGCCTCCTTTGCAGACGTTGTTTGTGTTGGTTCTATTCTCCCTCCTGATTGGATACTCAGACACAATGGGAATGGAGTGTCCGGCTTGGTTCAGCAGACATGGTGTGGGGAGGGAGAATAGGACCAACACAAACAACGGCTGCAAATTAAAGGAGGCTAGACTTCTCTCAGTTTCTTTCTGCATTTTGCCAGTCAGGAAATCTTTTCAGTTAGCCTGTTCCAGGTGTTCAGATAGTAAACGGAGTGCGATAGTACTGGCAGAGCAAGGCAAAAATATAGTGGAATAAAAATGTGGAGGTGGGGGGACTTGGGACACGCGGCGGGAACACCTTTAAAACTTTCTTTAAAAAGGTCTTTTCAGTATGCCCTCTTGGTCAATTTTGACAGCTGCTGTCAACACAAAGTGCAATCAGAGGAAACAAGGTGGCATCTGGTCAAATGTACCACGCAAAGTTTCACATTATTTCACTTCACAAAGAGCAGGTAGATTACTTGGGAAATCTTGTTGCTGGGAGAGACGTTTTTGCAATCCTCCCAACATGTTTCAGAAAGAGTTTGATTTTTCAGGTCTTTCCACGCATAGTTTGGAATCTTGAGTGTCTGTTGTTGGAACGCAAATAAAATAATACGAAAACAAAATGGTGTAAAGTTACTTTGTATCTTTATTCAGAAGTCAAACAGGCACTTGTTCGAATAATTCAGGCACATTATTCATGTCTTCCCTTCTTAGATAGAGGGTTACTTCTGAATTTTGATTTACAGCTTTACTGACAAGACTGCAAAAACAAATGTAGTTAATGCAAGGCTCTTCTTTACGAGCACCAAATTCAAGTTCTTGCCCTGAAATCTCAAATGGTTTTGTTAGACATTTATTTCCTTTCCAGTCCATTCAGACTGGTTGTTTCCTTTTTTTTGGACAATGTCTTCAAGGCCATTTGAGGCTAAAAGAACCAAAAACTGTGCAAATTGAACTGATGCTAGTCATGTTTGAACCCATTCTTCTTGTCCCATAGCAGAATTGTCCAATGCAATATTGTTTTGATCCTGGCTAGCTTCCATGTGATTTCAACACTGTAAAGAGCATCTTTTGTCAACTGATAACAAAACGAAAGTGCATTTATTTACACCATTTCTAAATCTATTTTTGTCAGGAGAAACATTAACTTTAGTTAGTAGTAGTCTAAGACCATTACATAAGTACCACATCAGATAGTGATTTCCTACTAAGTGAAGTAACAGGCCTTTCTGCGAAAACATTGAAACTGCTGAAATGGAATATATTTTTTAATACTACACAGTTACAGTGAATAAGCAACAAAAAAGCTACCTGTCCTGTCACTGACTAGTGAGTTATGTACACGTTAACCTTTAAAAAGGGTTGACACTGCTTGTGAGCATGGTTAAATAAGCTTTTTACCTTAGTTTGTTTTTCAAAGGAAACATTATTTTTGTACTTTTCTATCACTAAACATAAATAGTTTTACCCTCTGGTTTCCTTTGAAACAGTGATGACCCCCAAACAGAGAATAATTCTACAGTGCTAACAAATTCATACAAAACGTGAACATATCAGTAAGGATGGTTGGAACTGTGACTACACTGTGTCTTTGAAAGAAGACAACTTCAAGTCTGCCCCTTTACACAAGCTTCAGAACTGAAAGGAATAGATCACTGCCTTGTTTGGCGTGATTCTACAATCCACAGAACTTGATAACATACAGGTTACTAGTTCATAATATTACAGTGATGTTAAATTTTACATTGTAAGAAACTTTCATAAAGTTCTTTTGGTAATTTGATGAATTTGACAGCTCCCAGCCAGCTTAAAAATAAAGTCCAACAAAATTTCCATCCATTTAATTGAACTTCAGCACAACTGTCAAAATATAGAAATTGTGAAAATTTATCATAATTTTGCAAAACACCTGTGGAAATGAAACACTGAAACAAGTTCCTTACCTGACTTTTAATGAAAACAATGGGAATATGCTCATTTGGTGGACAAAAAAAACTTTCTTTAATTAGATAAACTGATTTCCTTGGTGACCCTGAGCTGTCTTCAGTTGTAAACTTAGTAGTACTCCTCTACTCTAAATATTGACGAGAATTGAAATTTTCAATAAGGGGTAGCCTTATTTGAATAAAAATAAATGAAATGTATATTGTCACTTTTCAAAGCTGTCAACAAAATAATATATTCACCAGCTGTACATGTGCTGTGCAAAAATTATTAAAAAATATCGCCATGGCAACAAAATCAGATAACCCATGTATACAATAATTACTAACAATATTTTGTGAGTCAAGGAAAAAATGATTCCTTAAACTTGATGTGCTGTAAGAATAAATTGCATGACCTTGGCTTTTGGAATTAAATATTTTTTTCAAGTTTTATGGTACTTACATCTCTAAACTATTTCTTACAACATCCTTAATAAAGCCAAAATTTTGGTTTCTAAATGTAAGTTAACCCATGCACAATTTTGTTTAAATTTGAATTGAATGCCCCTAATTTCTTGAAATTACTTAAAATATCTGCTACAGCAAAACAACTTCACTATCAACAAACCCTTAACAATGTTAAACCGAAAAAAATTGCTTGGTGGAGTTTTACGGGGAAGAAAACCTATTGCGAAAGACCACCAAGTAAAAATTAAACAACTTGATAATGATCGGGTTGTAATTAGATTTCCCTGTGAACAATCTATGCTGTTAAAGTAAGAGGTTGAACAGTTTCGGAAACTGGCAGATAAAAACTGTGGCCACGCCTATCATGAGTGTAATAATACCCCCTTTGTGGACCCTGCTGCCACTGTTGAATTCCCTGTGCGGGACAACTTTGTGGGCGCTCACCAGTGAAGGTATCTTTGTATGTTGTATTCATAAGCATATCCCCACTTAAAGGTCGATGGACATCATGTCGAGCAGGCTTGGCAGGAGGAACATACTGTCCCCTGTAATGACTCCGCATGGTTGATTCGCCTTGGAATTTTCCAGACGGTGGTCTGTACTCATCTGGTCGGCCACTCTTCTGTGTGGGCTGCATCTCCCAGGCTTTGAAAGCAGCCTTATGCGTTGTGCTGTCATCAAAAGGTTTGCCTGAGACAAAGGATGTAACTGGAGGTTTGGCGCTTTCAGCTGGTGGTATATCCCACTTAGGGTAGTCGTGCTGGAACGTCGTGTTTGTAACAAACTTGGCTGATGGAGGCCTGTACAGTTCCTTCTGACGAGCCTCGCGTTTTGGAATAGCCCAACGCCTATAGGTCGCACCAGTGGTTGTATCCCCCTCAAATGGCTTATTTGATTGAACGATGTCCTGTGTGGGCTTAAAACTTGGAGCAGGCCTGCCACCTCTATAGGCAAAATCGTCCATGAAGGTAGTAATTCCTCTGAAGGGTTGTTGAGTGCTTGGTCGTTTTTCAACTGGCTTGGCAGATTCCGCTGGTAGCACTTCCTTTCTGGTGTAATCAAGTCTTGTAGTCGTGTCCTGTTCCATAGGACCTCGGTTCACACGGAGTTCCGAGTCAGGAGGCCGAATCTGCGGACGGCGTCCAACAAAGTAACCAGGATAATCGGTTTGAAAGATACTTTTGCCATCCATCTTACCCGTGCGAGCAGCTGGCGTTGCATCCGGCTTCATGCTACCAATTTTGCACATTTTCAAGTCCCAAGGCCTGTAGGTATCCTGATGGACCGTGCTGCTGTCGAACGGAGTGTCGTTAGCGTGAAACGACATGACAGGCTTTGCGGATGTGGCGGGGGGAACTACGGTTCCGGGGTAGTCGTGTTTGTATGAACTCTGTCCGTTCATATGTCCCTGAGGTTTGACATACTGTGCTTTGTCGCGTTTTTTTGGTGGAGCATAGGTATGCGGAATATAATCATTTCTGTAGTTTGTTCTTTCTTCCATGGGCTGCGTGGAGGTTTTCACACTGTACTCCGGCTTGAAAGGCATACGACGGTCCATAGCATGTCTTTTGTAGCGGTCTTGATACTCCGTGAATACACATGGATGAACCGGAGTGCGTGCCTCTGGCCTGTGGGCACATCGATGCCTCCTACAAAACGAAAAATAAAATACGGATTTCGACAATGACTTGACCTACCTGTTTCAATGGCGAAATCTGTTCAAAACACCAAAAGTCATCAAAAATGATTGAAAGAACCGCGCGGTGGGGAAAGTAAAAGGCTATGCTGATTATAAATCGAGAATTGAAATAAAACTTACCCACAAGTACATATTTGACAAATACATAGAGGCTTGACCATTTTTTAAGACTTTACTGCTTAAACCACATCAAGAATAACTTTATCAACCCGGTCAAACCGAAAAACGCATCAATTTTCCCTGAATATTACACGAGCGCTGTTTATCGCCGTTGCCATATTGCCGCGTCGTTGTTGCCACGCGCGCAAGTGAACCTGGTTAACACACAATGGCTATTGTAAGAAGCGGAATGTAATTGGTTAATTGAATTTCGATTTGTGACGTAGAGAATAGAGAAATGGCCGGAACAACCAGACAGTACTGTAAACAAATAAATTCGAGGAGATAAAATAATATTTGTACAATTGAAAATCGTTCCTTTTAATAGAGCGCCTGCTCTTATCAAATGATAGCACATCAGCAAATCAACGTATTAAAATTAACTTTCACATGAAGTGATGTCGTTCGGTATAGACGGTTTACAGCCGGAACCTTTTTTTTTTAATTTTTTTTTTAACCTGTAAAGTATTTCATTTGATTTTGTTTTGACAAAGCACAGGCAGTGGCTTTATGATATATCTCCCGCTATCTTTCCCTGGGCCGAACGTCGGAAAATTAACGCTTCTTAAAATGTTTTTCCTTGGCGGTCACAACCGGCAATAGCCAATATATTTAATGTTATATCTCTTCAACCATAGAAACAAAGCTTCTCCTCACCTAGCAACAAAAGCAATTAAACCATTTTGATTTTCTCCGTTTAAAGATGAATCCAGAAAAACAACGCAGCGACAAGACACACCATTTGGTCTCCAATGAAGTGAAAAATTTCTGATTTGGGCTTTAATCTCTCTATTATCCGCGTTAATCCAACATTGGTCTCCTTATATTCTTTGAGAGCAAAATGTGAATTAAAGTAAACTCAGTTAATTAAGCTGTACCTTTTTAAATTTCCGCCATGCATATCCAAGAACCTAGCAACACTGTTAATAAAGACAGACAATAGGCCCTTCCAGCTATTTCTGCATCTTCATGGCTTGAGGGCGAGTAATTAAATGTAAGAAATTTTGGCCAACTTCCTGGGTCAACTTCGAACCTCTGTGTCAGTGTCTGTGCTGCAAATTTTTTTTATCACATTTCAACAACGAATATAATAATGTAATACGTCTTTCTTCTCACAAGACATTCTCCCTGGAGGCGGGCTACTGATATATTAAAAACAGCCGTAAATAAACAATGTTTTGAAACTCCGCCGGTCTCAGTGACAAACCCTTCTGACATGCTTCTGATCAGAATATTATTATTAGTTGTAATCATAGTAACTAAACTATAAAAACATAATATAGAGGTTAAGTCTTCCAAATTGTAGAAGGAGTTTTTTTTAGAAATACCGCAAGCTTCGTGTTTAGCTGCTATATATATTAAAGCTTGACAGGCAGCCCACATTAGCCAATGGAACCTTTCAAGAAATGGCCCTGATAATTTTTATCAACAATGAACAGTCATTTTTGTTTTAAAAAAATAAAAATTCTCTCAATCGAGAATGATTTGAAAGAGCAGACTTCTTTGGATTTCGACACTGTGTGTAAAATTCGCCCAAGGCATTGTCTTTACCCGACTCTCCCACCCCTCCCTTCTTGTAACTCTTTCTCCTCCTTCGATTTTTGGGCGGGAAAGTTTCGCGCGCCCTACCCGCTGCAAACAACGGCCGCGACAAAACCAAACAGATATCCAGGCGGACCCAGCCGGCACTTTCAATGCATGACTTTTTCGTTCCGGTTGGGCAGGATCTTCCCGACTTTAATACTTGACAAATTTACTCGTCATGTCGCTGCGTATTGACCCAACATAGGCAGAGCTGAGTTGACTAAGGACAATCTATTAGGAGGGACAACGAAAACTTGGCAAGACAGTAGCCGTGTCCTGCTGATTTTAAACTCCGGCAGAAACCAGAAACGTAAGACTTAAGCTTTAAAAGTAAGCTTCACTTATAAATTAACTTAACTTATGCTGAGTTAAGGTTAATTATGCTTCTGTTCAAGCCAAGAGACGCCCATTGTTTTTATGTTTTTGTTTTGTTTTTTATTAAACTTAAGATTAACTTCATTGTCAAAAAAGATTGCACTTTTTGTTTTTCGCAGGATTTAAGGTTAAATGGACTTGAATGATTTTGACATACAAATGGAATGAGTGATGATGAAAGTGTCGAAAGTGCATTTTCCTGTGATACACCATCCAGCTGGCAAGCTAAAAATGCACACAATCCCACAGCTTGGAAAGAAGTGTTAGAGACCTCTAGAGAATGCCAACATCCCATTCTGTTGTCAGAACCCGGACAAAGAGTTGTCAGAGCAATTAGACAAATTTATACAGCACGCCAACCTATGAATAGCCAACACGTGCAAAAGCAAGGTTTGTTGTTATACATGATATTTGAATGATTATAGAGAGCAAAAAGATCACTTTCGCTCTGCAAAAGCCCATGTTTACTAAAAGGACTAAGCTTATTAATCTACCCTAATGCCTTGTTATAAATAATAAGTATCAATTTTTTCACGTAAGACCGGTTAGCTCAGTGGTAGAGCACCGGGACTACCATGCGGGAGGTCGCGAGTTCTAAGTGCTGCCTTTGTAATGACATCTGCAAATGGTTAGACTTTCTAGTCTTCTCGGATAAGGACGATAAACCGTAGGCCCCGTCTCACAGTACTTTCACTTAATTAATATGATTCTGTGGGACGTAAAAGAACCACTAGGGACGTAACAAAACTCTGGCTGTGACCACCCCTAGTGTCTGTCCTAGATATCTACATTACAGTCCCCCGGCCAGTGATGTAAATTATCCCTGAAAAGCCCCGATGGGGAGAGGATAATGTATGTATGTATGTATGTATGTATGTATGTATGTATGTATGTATGTATGTATGTATGTATGTATGTATGTATGTATGTATGTATGTATGTATGTATGTATGTATGTATGTATGTATGTATGTATGTATGTATGTATGTATGTATGTATGTATATAATTTGTATCGCCTAAAATCTTGATGCAAGTTGCATGCCAGCTTTATCCGATGACCGATTTTTACGAGTAATAGCCCCTAGTGTAAACCCCTAATATGCCCCGTGAGACTGAATTTTCCAGGATTCTTCAAGTTGAATACTCTGTTTATACTTTCTAAAACAAATATTTCGAAGCTGCACTACAAAAACAAATAATGTATCTGTGATGTGTAATACGTGTGTCCGTAACTTGTAATATTAGACTCAAGTTTCAAGTTTCAAGTTTATTTAATTTATTTATGAAATAATATTACAGAAATATGCACTGCCCGCAGTTAGCAAAGGCTAGTCGGGGCGAGCATTGTTAAATACGTATATTTAACAAATAGATTCCATGTTGCCGTGCGTCTGTTCAGTAATAGATCACAGATGACGTCAAAATGTGGTAAAAACAAAGAAGTGGCACACGAGTCGCAGGCGGGTGTGTCACTGATGTTTTTACCACATTTTGAGGTCTTCTGTGACCTATTACTGAACAGACGCACAGCAACATGGAATCTATTTGTTTTATATAATAAAGAAACAAAATGCAAGCGAAAAACTTGTTTATTTTCATATCAGTTTCTGGAAAAAAGTGGGTCGTGATGACGTAATCTGTGCATCTGTCCTCTAATAGATCATAGCTAAGAACCAATCACAACGCGCGAATTATTCACCTTATTATATAACTAGTTACTGTTACTGTTTGCTCTTAGTCAGTTCTTTACTTTCATTATAACCTCATAGCAAAGTATATTGAGCTTCTTATGATAGCTACGTTTCTTATAGATATTTCATGTTTACGCAGTGTATTTTTGTAACCCGCCTCTATTCGGTCCCCACTTATTTTAGCAACGAAGCCAGTTTTCTCCAAGCCCGCGTAATGTAAACAGCAACAACAACAACACTTTATTTCGCTCTCGTACTTTACAAATTTAACACATACACAGAAATTAACATATAAAAATTAAATAAATACAAATATAGAGCCTGGAGGCTAAGTAACTGGGGATTTTTTGGTCTAACGTCCAGTTCGATTGAGGTACTTAAAACAAATTAAGGAGAACAGGACTATTAAGAAAGTAGTTTAGTAGAAAAGGAAAGGATGACACTAAGACAAATGTTTAGAGTGTTGTACTGACAGTAAATTAAGTTTCACTTTTTTTTTGAAAAATTGAAGACACTTAGGTTTTTTAAGTCTACTGGGATATTTTCCCAGAAAGCAGTCGCTACAAAGGCAGTCATTTGTTTTCCAGAGCTAGTGCGCACCTAAGGTTTATATAAATTTTGTTTGGAAACTTATCTGGTGTTATACCTGTGAATGCTACTTGCATGTTAATTGCAAAGATCAGTTAAATTGACACATGATTTTTTTATTGATTTCTTTATTTCTAGCTTCAGAATACTACCTTCATGAAACACATAATGCACCGAGGAGAAAACTCAGTTTTACTGAGGATCGAACAAAGAACCTGAATTCAGAGCCTCCCTGTGGTATAAAGCAAAGGTTACAAGCCAACATGGAGTCATATGCAAGGTACTGTGTATGATATAGTGCATGCATACATACTTCAGTAAGATGTTAAATACTTGCCGCAGTAACGTAAATTCATCGATTGATAACAACTCACATCGCACATCGTGATCGTTGTGGGCTGCATTGAGGTGGTACAAACTAAAAAGTGTTCATGAGACCGCCTTACGACAACATCGTTGTTCTCGTTTTTTTTTTTTTTAGAAAATTGCCGGCTCCTCATCTAAGCAAAGAGGAAGAATCGCCTTGCTGTACTAAGACAGGTATATAAAAGAAATTATCTCGATACTTCCTTGTCAATCAATAGACCTTTTCACGGTCTTTTCAACTTTTGATTTAGGCCATGTCAAAATCCATCCGTCAGACGCCGCTAGAAAGAGTACGTAAAAATTAGTAAAATAGCCAAGTTTGGGAGTTGTATCTTTTAAACTAATCGTAAAGTTATAGCTTCCCAAAGTCGGGAAATTTTACAGACGTTTGTATGCTGGGTGGCACAAACTTGCCCCCTAACAAACAAACAAACGTCTCAGGGGTAACATTTCTCAACTTTGTAGAACCATATTTTCGCCATTTTGCAAGATAGGAGTCTCAAACATGGCCATTTTACTAATTATTAGGTGCTCTTTCTGGAAGTCTCCATAGATTTTCGCTATATACTTGGTCAAAATCATAAGTTGAAAAAAAATATATGGAAAAGTCTATTTGCCCTATTGGCAACTAATTCAATAAGGGGCGTATAGTTTACAGTTTAGATTGAGATTCCATAAACGACTTGTACCTTACTCTGCATGGGTGCTGGAGGCTTTTTCTCCTCGGGAGACCAGCACTACTTCGCTCTCTACGTTTCTCGTCGCTGGTGAACGAGAAGACCTCTGGCATCCAGGGTCAGTTGTGCTGCGGTTACCGAGAAAAATTGATGGAATGAGTTATATAGTGTCTCTATCACCTTTTCTCACATTCACACACTGCAGGTAGCCCACTCGCGGTTGTATTTAAATGTAAGGGTTTGTATGTAGCATCCGTAGTACACCGTATAATTTATAAGAGATTCTGAGATTAAACTAGATTTGCCCAAGCCAATTACGAGCTATTGTAAGCGTGCCATTGGCTAAAGCGGTTATGGAATAGCCTAAGGAAATCAGACTCTCTTGGACGTTTTAAAAGGGAACTTGACCAAATTTACAGCAACTGTCTGACTGGCTCCCACACAGCAATCTTCTGTTCAGTTGTAAAACAGTATTGTTTTAATTGATTTTTTATTAATGTAATAAATACTGAAGATTTCACCTTGTATAAACAAATAAAGTATATATGTATGTTAACTATGAACATTTTACCGGAAATATTTAGGTTATATTTCTGCAGATCAATAAAATAACTTACTTTTGGTATTTTACAGTCTCCTGTCGCATGTCTTGAGTCATCCTTTTTTTTTCTAGGTCTGTCATGTTCTGAAAACGAATCTTTAAACAGAGAAGGATCGAACGATTCAACGAAACAAAGTTATATTGCAAACAAGAGGAAAGTTCAGCAAAGTCCTATAACTAAATACTTCCAAGATAGGAAAAACGTTCAAATGCACGAATTCAAGAAAGCTAAACAAGCAAATACGCCTGGTAAGATTTATTTAGTCTTATCGCGTAGTTTTCTATTGACCTTTTTCAAAATGAGCGACCACGCGTCACCTTCGCTATGGTAGCAGCTGTTGCTTGGAAACCAGCAACAAAATAAACTGTGATCAAATTTCAAAAGATGTTGTAGTATCAGGGAAATCGAAGCTTGTCTTCTTTAGGTGAAATTTGGTTTCAACAGGTACACCCCAAAGCCCCCCAAAACGGATGCGAGCGTCCTTAAGGTATATTCCATCTAGTACAGCCGTGACGATAGTATTCCAATGTAATCAAGACAGACATTGCTTCTGAGACTGTAAAACGGATTATGTTTGACCTTGGCTTATTTGGCATGCACACAAGAATTGCAACTAGCGATTCTCGTTGCGATACATTGGTTTTTCTTGTTTTACTTACTCCACAAAGAAGCATCAAAAAATGAAGATGCCAGAAGCAACCAAAGAGGAGGATTCAGTAGAACCGAGCATGTCAAAGTTTCGTCAATGAGTCCAAGTCAACGACAAGAGTTTGAACGAAATCTTAAATCAGCTGAGGAGGTAGCTTGCACCTTGGTTTACGAAGAAGGATGGTCACTACTGAGACCAAAAAAGCAGGCGAGAAACGCTTATTTAATGCATAGAGGATTTACAGTGTTAGTAATCTGACACTGCTTCTAGGATACACTAAGGGTACTAAGGCCACAAGGTAGCGGGCATTACCCCTTAAATCTACCAAAGCAAAGACTGAGCCCAAGCATTAGCAGCCTTGGACAGCTGTTTCGGCCTTATTAGGCCTCATCAGCATGGCATAGCTAATGCTTAGCTCAAGTACCCACATATCAATAAAACAAGCAATGAAAACGTAAGGCTTGTGGGATGTGGCTGCATGGAGTAACAAGGATACTTCACAAATTAATGTGACCAAGTAAGCTGAAGTATTATTATTATTGATTTGTGAAGTATCCTTGTCACTCCAGCCACATCCCACATTAAGCGTTACGTTTTCATTGCTTGAAACTGCTCCTACTCGACTTTATAGCGGTTACATTACCCCTTGTATAATTTGACTGATGACTAGCTGGGGGCGGATAAGTTTCCTTTCCCTGCACTATCCAAGTCATGTACTGATCTAAACTGCAAAATCTGATAATTCTAAATCTGACATATATATAAAATTCGTATATAATATACACACCAGATTGCTTTTAACTTTATTCTGGTTGTTCTGAATTGAAGTGATTGTGATCGATATGTTTCACAAAATTAATATCTTATTCCAGTCAAGAAATGGTAATGGTTATGGTAACGGATTAATACCGCACATATCACATAGTTTCATGGCGGTTTACAATTCTTCTCTAGGGTGAGATCGGACGTCAGCCTGTAAAGGTGCCTCTGGCAGCCGCTATCAGTCCATATTTGATCTCACGCACCCACCCAACCCACACATAAATGTCAAAGGCAGATGATAGATAAAGATAGACCACCGCACGGGGAACTACGTCCCCTGCTCTTTTCGAACAGTGTGTGGGTTCTTTAACATCCCACAGATTATTAGGAACAAGTGCTGTGAGACGGGGCCTACGGTTTATCGTCCTTATCCGAGAAGACTAGAAAGTGAAACCATCTGTAGATGCCATTACACTGGCAGAACTTTCTCCTCAATTATTTAAAGACCCGGAATGTTGGTCCGGCCGGGGTTTGAACCCGCGACCTCCCGCATGGTAGTCCGGTGCTCTACCAAATGAGCTAACCGTATAGCCATGTAACCTAATGTATCCTATTCTACTCATGTCTACTATTCTTATAGAAAACAAAGAAGCAAATAGAGGATGCCACTAGCAAAAAGGTGACTCGATCTTATGGAAGAGAAACCGATTGTATGTTTGGTGACTTTGTACTTTTTCTTCAATTCATCACTATTATTCCGTCACGAGGTGACTTCTTACTGTTACTACTGTGCAATAGGTGTTATTTATACATAAAAGAGAGAAAACTTCTATGACCACCTTACTACGCATGCAACGACTGATGGTGTAAAAACATTTCAGAACAAAACATAGTCAAGTCAAGTCAAGTCAAGTTTATTGTGTCTATACACTTAGCTTTTGTGAGGACAATCTCACCAGCTAGTTTGCAGGTATAACACAGAAAGTAAAAGTGAAAAGAACTAGATTGAAATAATGCTTACAACGAATAACTAAGAATAATACAAGATTAAAAATTAAGTTTTAAAATCTATTTACATAAGACTAGATATAACTTTTCATAAAATAAGGTCAAGCTAAAACTAATCAATAATACAAGGTATAAAATATAACGGTCATATCAAACCTGACAAGTCTAATTTTCTAATAGTATTTTAAAAACCTTAAAAGATCGAATAGTTCTATATGAGTCAGGCACTAAGTTCCATAGCTTTGGCGCCGTAAACCTCCACGATTTTAAACCATAAGTTATAGTGTTGGCCTTTGGCAGCTTTAAGATGTCGTTTCATCTTAGGTCGTAATTACCGTGTGGCACTAATTTGGAGTTGCCAGTAACTATACGCCCCAATCAAAATTACTGAGCTCACCAGCAGAACTCCATGTATCAGTTGCACCACTTTACTGGCACCTGGTCATTTTGACCTTTTGCTACATGTTGTCACTAATAATAATTTGCTCAAACCGAAATTGTTTCTTTACAAAGGTAGTGGGACTGGTTATAGCACTACCTTGGCCTGAAGTTCCATCAAGTATCGCTGATTCTTCAGAACGTAGTAAGAGCCGACTTACCTTCGTTGAAATACCACTTGATGATGAGAACCAATGTTTGATAAAGTGGTGCAGGTAATTAAACAGAAAAGGTATTATGCGTTATTATGGACATCTGGAAAACAGGTGTTGAGTCAAGTACGCCAATTAACAAACTGCGTACAATGAGAAAGCATTCATTCTACTCCATTCTGATCTAAGTGAGTAAAGAATCCCAACGTTCATTTGTATTATTTTTCATGACTTGGGGCTTCTAATGTCGTATCTTAAAGTAAATATTATTTAAAAATTACCAAATTTGACTTCAGTGTAGTTGGTTACCGGTTAGAACGCATGTAAACAACTGCCAGTTATACGAGAACAATGTAGTCGAGTATACTGAGTCTTGTCTCGAGCGGATCTGAATCCCCTGACGGAACCTTAATACTCTTCCGTAAACCAGTCGGCAAGCCAGGACCTTCCTTAAGTCAGGCTTAGAAAATTCTGTTTCACCATGCACCAGTCGGATGGATGTTGTAACAATACCATCGTAAAAGGTACACATGCTGTTTAAGAGAACATATTGTGCTGCTTGAAGAGCGATCGACAATGATAGGAAGCTGGGGCGGACTGAAAACGCATTATATGGTGATAACACTGAAGATACCCACATATCAGGATGACATCGGCTAAGTAATTCTTTTTGTTTTGTTTTTTATTTTGTTTGTTTGTTTGTTTTGGTGTGCCTACCGCAAAAAAGTTTTTTTCATTGGAGGATAGGTCCCTGTTTGGCGCGTCAATATCAATAGATGACGTTACTTTTATCTTTGCTATATCACGGGCTAATTATTACCCTCATATATCATTTGTTCCTCAACTTGTGATGAGTTTCATACAGTATGCTTACAAATTTATAATGCTCTAAATCCATAACTCATTACTTATGTCATTTCTACGTTATATTTTGAAGGCAGGTGCTGGACAATCTAATGGCATCTTCAAAAACACGAAAAATATGCTACGATGCCCAGAGGATCGTTCGGTGTTTAGTGGAAACGACACATCATGATGTTAGAAAAGGCGAGTGGGTCACTTAATTCGTGCCTCTGTTGAAAACACAAACACGTAAACCCTCAAATAAATTAAATTTAAATTTTCCGGTCTTGTTTGTTACGGACATGATTAAAGGCTTAGGGTGGGCCACACTGGAAACGAGAAGAAGGCAGTCTGGGTTAACACTTATGTATAAACTAACTCATGGTCTTATTGATATAGATAGCCGAAAACATTTAACACAACACCCCGAGAGTCGCACGAGGGGAAGCCATAAATTTAAATTTCGCGTGCCATATGCAACTAAAGACGTCTTTAAATTCTCGTTTTCTTCCAAAAAACTATAGCGGACTGGAATTGCCTCCCTGAGGCCATTGTTTCGTCAACCTCCTTAGAAACTTTTAAATATAGGTTATCAGCTTTTCTTAAATAATAGTTATATATAGTTTATGTAGTTTGTACATCTGTGTCTTATTCGTTTACTTTTTTTATCTATTTTTTACGGTTGGTGTGATATCTTAACGATTTTACCGACCCAATACATGTAAATGTAAATGTAAATTTCTTGTTTTGTTCTGGTCTTCAGTTTGCCTAAAGTGGCGCCTCCTTGATCCTAAATTGGCCGCTTGGTTACTCAACCCAGACCATCCTCCTCAATCATTTGCAGAAGTCCTCACATCGGTTCAACTCCAGTTATCCGAAGTACGCGCAATTACATAGACTGTAAAAAGAATTAATAAACGTAAAAACAGTAGTTGGTGCAGATATATATTCGTAAGAGATAGGGACAATAACAGCGTCGTAAAATGGTATACATAGAGAGCGAAAAAATATTCTCAACAGGTTCGCCTTGAACCGACTTTTGGTCTAGAACATAATGTTTGTGACACCGTGATCAGACGCTCGAGCCATTGGTTTTCAGGAAGACAGTCTTGGAGAGCTAAGAAAAAAATATTAATGTTGCTGATAGATCATGCCCAGTTGCCGTTGCAAGTACTCTCTTTGTATCTCAGTAGTTTAATTCATTATCTCATCAGTGTTAACCAGTGTGCAGAGAGTTGGTCGGGCTTCTGCGGAGTTTTTCTGGTTGCAAATGAGAAACTGAAAAAAAAAAATCAGTCTGGTGGTTAGTGATGAATTTATTTTTTCTCCCTTCTTAGATCCAAAGTGCACACCATAGCAACAATAACAACATCAATGTCTTAAAGTTCATAACAGATAGCTGAGGAAACTATTACAATAACTTGCATCAATGAAAATAAATGATGACGAGACGACGAAGTTAATTGTTTTCATGGCTTCAATCACCAGGATGAAGGAGAGAACGATGTGATTTCCAGGGATATTGCTATGCTTGGTCCACTTATGCTGAAACAGTACAGTAAACTTAAGGTAATATGCTAAAGAATAACCGCGGTAAGTCGGACAGACATGGGTGCTTTAACCTGATAGACTAAAATCAAAATCAAAGCCAATGTCTCTCAGCAATCACAGAAGTCTCAGTCTGCACAACAAAATAAGTTACGAACAGGAAAATATTTTATCACAAGAAAACAGGTGCGACAAACATACTTGTGATTCACCTGAGTTTCACTTTTTTGACCAGTTGGCACATTTTTTTAACCACTCATACAAGTTGGAAGAACAAGTCCCTGCATCAGTTGCGTCTTTATCACAGAAAAAAAAACAGTGCGAAGTTTGAGTTAATATTCCTCAAGAGAGGTTGGTATTTTATATTTCAGATGCTTTCACTCTGGGACCTGTTTATAAATATAGAGACTCCTCTTTGCACGATGTTAGCAGGTAATAGTGAAGAAATTATCACTAATATAACAGGCAAGAAGGTGCCGTCTAATTCCAAACAATTGTTGCCAACTAAAGATGTTCGTCTTTATGATTATTTCCTGCAAACTGTCTTGGCTTCATACCTGAAATGAGTTAAACGCTCTCTTTCTTCTTTGTGTAGTAATGGAGACTCAAGGAATTGGTATCAACTCCCAAGTCCTGATTGATGCCAGCAATACTCTTAAGGTGAATTCAAGTTCAAATTTAGTTTCAGTGCGGAATTTTCAGTCGTCTCCTATGAGTTACGTGCTCGTCAAAGTTGAATTTCTATCTTTCTTAATAGCTAAAGATTCAAAAGGTAGAAGCAGAAGTTCACAAGGTAACTATTTGATATAAACTGATAATCAGTGGAGGCCGGCCTTACTCGTGAGGTAGGACTAAAGTGATTCACGCCTGTGTTAAGAATACATCTCCACTTATGTTTGAAAAACTAAAAATGTAACTTTCGTGGCTGGTTTAACTTCACCGGTGGTTGGAAGTTCAGGTGATTGTATAAACTGGAACTCTTGTCAGAAAGTGCGCTATCTCTAGATATTAACAGAACACATCCCAGTTCTAACAAGACCTGTTCCACTTCTTTTGATATCTTGGATGAACTATCTTATTAAGAAATTAGTCAATAGCTCATAGCGCCAGCACGTTGTGTGTTTTTTTCTTGGTAGGTTGCAGGACATCGTTTTCTTATTAACAGTCCACAACAATTGAGAGAGGTGAGCAAACAAGAGATTCTTGAATCATTCTCTTAAAAAAGTTCCTTCAGAAGAAAAACGTATACATTACCTAAATGAGAATATTAGTTTTATGTGCGATTACGTCTCTTATAAACGTAAGTAGAAGGCTATTCCGAGTGGCAGGCGTAGAAAGGGGAGGAAGGGAAAAAGTGAGAGGGGATTCCCTCTCCCTTTTTATGCCCCGCCCCTCTTCTTTCTACACCTGCCGCAGAGGCCAATAGAAGTTCTACCAGAGCTATTGCAGTCGCCACGAACCTTTCACGAAGAATAACAACAAACCTATAAAATCAGTAATCCAGTTCGACACTGTACTTAGTGTTTTATATATCTTTGTGCTAAAGGTTTTGTTTGAAGAGCTGAGACTTGATCAAAAGTGCAAGAAAAAGTTAGCAAGGACATCGACCAAGAATCAGAAGTCTACCTCAGAAGCTGTGGTTAATTGAATTCACATACTAGTAGTATAGTCTGTTGCATTAGTATATCTGCATGCGAACACGAATTTATACTGTTTCTTCGTCGACTATTTTGAAAGTGCCGTCAATAATTTCACATCCTTGTGTCACTCTTCGCTTGCTCGCCAAAGCAGGATTTTATAGTTTCTCGAGAAAAATGAGTCCGCTTTCAGTCGTTAAAAGGTAATTAAGGCTCATTTTGGAAAATAAAGAAAGCAATTTTTGGCAAGAAGAAGGTAGAAATAGTGTAATCACCTAGACTACTAAAATAGGCTGCGCCGTTCATCACTACTGAAACTGAACACTGAAGCACCGATTAGGATCTTGAAAACCACAAGCAAAGGATCTAAAAACCTGCGAATCTAAGATCGCTCCTGAATTTTAGGTCAATGAATTTGCAATATATCACTAAAACCGACACTGGTATCAATAATCCTGAATTATTAGTATAGCTTACCGCTATTATCTTCTTATTGCGCTTTCTTTCCTATAGTTGCTCCATCTCCAAGAGCTTCACCCTCTGCCCAAACTGGTGCTGCAGTACAGACATGTATGCCTCATCAAGTTCATCTACGTTCAGTTTTACGTTTACATACTTTTCTGTCGGTGTTCTAAACTAAATTAACAAGTAATGATCATGAGTGATTGCTCTTGTTTATGTATCCGCAGCTCGTGAAACTAAAGTCAACATATTTCGATGGAATCCTTTCTCATGTCAGTGAGGTAACGCTCCTAAGAGCTTACACTGGTTATGGTTATCATTGGTACCAGTGACTGTTGTTGTGGTCTCCATTATCCTTATCGTTATCGCTATCATTGTCGTTGTTGCCGTTGCTATTATTATTCAGTTATAATCGGAATTATTCGTTATCCGTTTTGTTGACCCATTTATCTGTAAAACTAATTTGTTTGATACATTATTTGCTTTTCAGGGAGTTCTGTTCACAAGCTGGTAAGTTGATGGTAAGGTGGTGGCCAACCCGAAAGCATTTGACCACCACACACATCCCGTAATCTCTACCTTAGAATATGGTTTTTTTTGTAATCCTGTACTTTTTGCCATACAATTGTTTTGCGAATAGTGTGAAATAAATGAACTGAACTGAGCTGAACTGAACTGGTGTTATTGTCTACCTTTCTTTTTTTCTTATATTTATTTCTTTCCCACTTCTTCCTTTCATCCTGTCTTTCTTTTCTCTCTTTTTTCTCTTCTTTTATTTCTTTCTCTCTTTCTGCTAAGCTGTCTGCTAAGGTCTAGATTCAAAATGATCAACTTCAGTTGTCGACTGATTTCCGTTGCTTTACCTGTGCTCGCGCAGGTGCGCAGTTGATGTCAGTTGAGTGAAAAGTTATCCTATTTATTTTAGGGACCAAACAGCCGCAGCCACCGGACGACTTACCTCAGCCAATCCTGTATGTATTTCTCAGTGCATGTTTTGTTAAACATAGTCAGCCTATCTTCCTAAATATCTTTGGTTTAGGAAGTCCGAAAGCATTCCAGTACTTATTTGTAACAAATTCAAAGCCAAGTTGGGTATTTCACTCTACGAGGGCTATCAAGTATAAGTGTTAAATGCCGGCCAATCAATGCACATATACTGTCCGTCACATGTTGATTCAAGAAGAAAAGCTCGCGAGTTTCTTGATATATAACTGCATGTTGTAACAGTCCACGTTTGTCTCAAATTAGAACCTTCAGGCTATCCCAAAACAAGTGATAGAAGTCTCTGGGTCAGAAAACAACTCATCGCAGGTAAGAAACAAATATAATCTGGTCTTATAGGAGAACGTGTTATACGAGCAATAACCTTTATTTATTTATTTATTTTTTAAGGTAAACCAGAGGAAGTGACGACCATTTATGCGCGGGATGCATATAGGAGTCGGCAGGGCTGGTTATTACTTGCAGCAGGTATCTATTAAACGCCGCAGGTTGTTTACCTTTCTTAGTTTTAAGCATTTTGATTTCGAATACCTTTCAAGGGAACGAGTGCAGTCGGGGAATCTTTGAAGGTTACCTGTACTCGAAACAATTACGCCTCTCAATATATCTCGGTTAGAAACAGAGTAGAACCGAGACGAAAGGTCATAAACATGTTGGGTGCATAAACGTGTCCACAAAATCCCAAGGGATAGGTAAACACGTATCTAAGCCTGTCTCTCTTCCGGCTTTAATACACATTTCTTTCCCACGTCACTTCCTTTTTAATTTTAGTACACACTGTGCACGGTTGTCTATTCTTTTCGTTAATAAATGATCACCCCGTGTAAACAAAGCTATACATTTATAAAAGGAGTCTATCCTAACTTTAAATGTGAACCTGTTGTTGTTTTGCGGCAGATTTCCAGTCCATTGAACTTCGTTTGCTATCTCACTTATCAGAGGATCCAACTCTTATACACATCTTCAATGACAAAGAATGCGCGGACGTATTTACAACGCTTGCTTCGCAGTGGTATGTACAAGAACATGGAATACAACCATTTGCTACATACCGACTTCACCTGTGATTGTTGTTGGTAGTTTGACAATAGAAATGTTGGGGGAGGGGTTACAGTATTACAGATTATTGTCCAAAGTGGAAAAGCAATAAGTTTATTCATTCATTGATTCAGAATTTAAAATTTTTCCTTTGGCTTTAACTTCGACGACCCCAAACTTCGGCTAAATCTTTATAAACGTGCGGTGTAAAATTTGCTTTCTTCTTTAGCTTTCACCTCAGCAGTAGGTGTCGTTTCCGTAGTGTAGTGGTTATCACGTCCGCCTAATACGCGGTAGGTCGCCAGTTCACGCATGGCCGGAAACAGCTTTGTTTTTTTTTGTTTGTTTGTTTGATCAGTTAGTGGGGGAAGAGGAACGAAATTCTTAAATATGCCAGTCCCAAAAACCTGTTTGGGGTGTTTTAACGGCTTTAAATTTAGATTTTCAAAGTCCCTCAGTTAGTGTTAAAGTTCTTTTTATCATTAGCTGAACTGATAGCGCACCCGCTTCATAAAGTTATCCGCTATTTCAATAACCGAAGCCAGCCCTCTCAACATTCAGCTCAGTTTATCAGGGTGGTGTTTTATTTTGTGATGAATTATCATTGTGTACCCTTCCTTGTCAGAGATATCTCACTCTTGTACGGTTTATCTCTTATTTTTGTTTGGACATTTTATATTCTATTTGCCTTTAATTTCGTAATTTTTAAGCAGTTCCCCAAAACAGTATTGTGCTATCCGAAGATATTTTTAAAGAAGAACCGAGGGGAAAACAGTGAGAGTTTGAATTTCTTAAAACCCAGTCATCATTAATTAAGCACTCAGTTACTTCTTGGGATATGAAACATTGTTTAAATATTTCTACAAACTTAGGTTGGGAAAAACCTTTGAAGAGGTGCAATTTCAAGATAGAGAAAGAACCAAACGAATTGTATATTCTGTTATCTACGGTGTTGGTAAGACGAAGATCGAGAGTGTCTTTTCACAAAATGATATTTTAATGTGATTTTTTTCCATCTTTGGCTTCCCGTGTTTTTAGCCAAGTGAAAACAATTTCATATGCCACGTTCTTGCCAGTTCATCTATTCCAGAACACCGCGAGAGGGCCTAGACAGCGAGGTACGGCAAGATCTCGAACCAAATAACCGTCCGGCCTCTCACTCTGTTATAATAACCGTCTTGGTTGATTTTTCAGCCTGTGTCAAATGCAGCTGTTACTGGCGGTCCCTTTGGCAACAAATTAACTGACTCAATTTGCATAGCGCATCTTTCTTTTAACTTTTAAGAAATAGACATCATTTTTTTTATATGTAGAACTACTGCGAACAGTCAATCTTGCCTTTTCAAGCTTCTTGACTGTAATTAAACCGTCTCATCTATTCTGCAAACAGGAAGTGAAAAACTTGGACACACCCTTCAAGTGAGTGCGGATGAAGCAAAGGGGTTTATGGAGAGTTTCTTAGGTGTGGTAGCAATTGAGATATATTAACTACTTAATAACTGAGAGTGAACCGGGTCGTTACGGGAAATTCTCAAATTGAGGCCTTGCCGTATTGACCGAGCGATAGCCGGAGGTCCATACGACTAGGCCAAGGTTTACATGTTACATATTGAGTTGCTAACAAAACGATTCTAAGAAAAAAACCTTAATTCAAGTGGAAGTTGTCGCTTCACGGTAATGCGCGCGCTTATCTATTCATTAGTTATTTCAAATCCAGATCAAACTGTTCACTAACAGTTTTCCTTGCTTTAGTCGTAACCTTTGGTTTTTTCTTTTCTAATTTGCATAATCCATAATCGATCCGTGGGCATTACGGGAGAACATTGTCCTTGCGTTTACCCAATCAGAGCGCGCGACATCGGCTGCAAACACTACCAAGAGAAAAATAATACTATCCATATAGTAAAAAATCTTTGCACTCAGGAGAAAAACATAATTGCTTACTATACATACACTAATTAACACCTTTTTTCTTTCTATGGGACACTTTCCAGGAAGGTTTCCAAGAATAAAAGAATTCTCCAGACGAGCTATTGAAAGTTGTCAAGCGAACGGTGAGTCACTCAGTACCGCATAAACTGTGTTAAAATGCCGCTAGCCGAACCCTAGAATGATTAGTTTAGATATATATGTTTCTTTGAGTCCCACAAATAAAGATAAATCGTGCTGGTTGAGTCACTATTCTATAAACAGCCCGTTTCAATAAATTTGGGAACCCGCTAAACCGTCAAACATGGGTGAAACCAAATTGTCGGTAAAAGCAACTGCCGAACAGTGAAGATTCAAAGTAGTACTCTCAGGGGCGTGCTTAAAATGTTTGATATGCTTGTCAAAAACACGATTTCAACTTAAAGTATTTCACCGATTAACCGTGGATTCAATAGATCATATTCGTATTCTCGCCGGGTATTGAACTGGATCTTGCATGAAGTGGAGGCTCTGACTTGCGGGGGAATGCATTTACATATGAAAAAATTCCCCCGTTTAAGCCTCGTGTGCATGCTAGTTCCAGCGCATTACGGAGGATTCGAATAATACGGTTCTGGGTGTATACTGCCCGCTCAACCGGGTTGGACTACGTGGACACATGACTCAGAACAGTAATCATTTTACTCTTAAAGCAGGTTACGTCTCAACTATTCTCAAGAGAAGAAGGTGGCTGCCACATATCAAGTCTCATGATTTTGCCCAGCGGTCGCAGGCTGAACGTCAGGCAGTTAACTTTATCGTTCAGGGTTGGTGAAACTCAACTTTATGAAACTTTTTGTTCTAACAGTCTGGGATCAATATGAAAATCTTTAAATTGCTATACTATCTCAAAGTGTTTACTGCTTATACGAATCAATATTTGAAATATCGCTGACCAGGCAGCACATCGTGGAGATATTCGTCGGTAAAGAATTAAGCATGGAATTAATGCAAACATGCATGGGTTCAAGGTGTTGTGGCCCTGTTGCAAGTAATTTCAAAGAAAATCGGTCAAACTTGTCTTATTTAGAAGACCCTAGTTTAGTAGCTTAGTTTCGATCATATAAAAACGTCATCGGACTACACGAAATTAGGTTCAAAGATGATTCTAAGTATAAGAATTGTTTTGCGTTTCCCTCGATTGGGTTTTAAAGATCTACTTTTGAATTCAAGGGTCCGCAGCAGACATATGCAAGGCAGCGATGATTCAGGTCATAAATGCCATAAGCCAGGATACATCTATCCATGCAAGGTAGTGTGTAACTTTTCGAAAACTTGAGTTTTCAACACCAAGCTGATACCTTCCCTCTCAGAAAAAAAAAACTCATTTAAATATTTACTTAAGCTAGCTTTTTACTTCTGGCATTAACAACTTGATTAACTTTGATGTGTTTACGATACAATTACCAGATGGGGCTCAGTATTATAATGAGACACACAGTCCTCCTGTTTTCGCCAATTAAACATCATTCTGAGAATGAATATATGAAAATCGTATAATTTAGCGGCGGATTGAAGAATGAATATGAGAATGATCATCACAGTTATGAACATTACTTAAGCAGTAGTGAAAATAAAGCCTGAAAGAAAATTCAGGCTTGTACGGGATTTGAACCCATGACCTCTATGACGGAGCAATGCACCGGTATCGCAGAGGTCGTGAGTTCGAATCCCGTACAAGCCTGATTTTTTTTCAAGGATACTTCACAAATTAATGTGATCAAGTAAGCTGAAGCCACTCAAAAGGCACTAAGACCACAAGGTAGCGGGCATTACCCCTTAAATCTACCAAAGCAAAGATTGAGCCCAAGCATCAGCAGCCATGGACAGCTGTTTCGGCCTTGTTAGGCCTCATCAGCATGGCATAGCTAATGCTCAGGCTCAAGTACCCACATATCAATAAAACAAGCAAGTGAAAACGTAAACGTTTGAGTGGCTTCAGCTTACTTGATCACATTAATTTGTGAAGTATCCTTGTCACTCCAGCCACATCCCACAAGCTTTACGTTTTCATTGCCTGATTTTTTTTCAAGCTTTGTTTTCACTACTGCTGAAGTAATGTTCATAACTGCGATGATCACTCTAATATTCATTAAACATCATTCTGTTTCAAATAGTGTATTACTAGGGAAACACGCAATGCCTGGATAAGTTCTTGATAGCAGATTGATTATAATGATACGGTCAGTCGTTTCATTTCCTCCAGACTTCTATTGCAAATACACGATGAGCTTCTTTTGGAGGTTCCCGAAGATGAAATCAAGACAATAACAGGTATATACTACAAAAACCATTGAGACAAACCAGGAACTGAATCTGCATTCAGTCATGACCATCAGGTCCCAAACTAAGCCGCACAAACAGCCTTTCTACCCTGGGACTCCTGGTGATTTGAACAGCATTCGAGAGCGGTCTTCGTAAGAGCCACAGGCAACGTTAACCACAAGCATTATGTAATCTAGTTACTAACCACGCCCAAATATTAGACCTTAACCGGTGGCTGTATTGGAAAATAAAAATGACGACGACGATGACGATGATGATGATGATGATAGCGATAGCGATATTAATAGTGATAGTAATAATAATAATAATAATAATAATAATAATAATAATAATAATAACTGGCTACGCTCAAGCGCCCCGTCATACTATTTTAACTCTATATAGTATACAAAAGTTGTAACTGCATAATAATAATAATAATAATAATAATAATAATAATAAAATTCATTTGTAATGTTTCTTCTAGTTCATTAATACTCAACCAAGGCAAATTCAGTCACCTATCTTGTGGCCACAATTGAATTTCATCTGTATTGTGATGTGATCTAGATCGCAAGCACTTTTATCTCGACAACCCTGGATCCATGAACATGACACTGTTTAACAGAAAATGTTTAACACATAAATGATACCATGCTCTTTATGACGATTACAGCGAGTGTGAAATCGATCATGGAGTGTACTGAGAAACTGTGTGGTGGGACTGTGAAACTGAAGGTAATCAAGTGGGCTTGACGAATGACAGACACCTAATTGTCCGACTTCACAATTGCGGTTCTAGATACAAATGGTCTGCCAGCACTTCAAAAGAGACTCTGCGTTATTATTTAGGCAATTATTTTTTGAACGCGGTCCCTTGTGCACCCAAGTAATGGATAGAAAATACGTTGTTTAGCAATCAGCCACTGACCGAAGAGATACCAGGTTGCAATGCGTTTTCCAGACAGCGAAGAACAGCGTAATTGACCGCTTATTTCTTTCTTTAATAATTAACAGTTTTTCCTCACATGTTTTCAGGAAGATGTAAAAATAAGTACATAACGTTCAACCATTTGAAAGCAATTACAAAAATTAAAAAAAAAAAAAAAACACACACCGAAAAAAATCGTCCAAGAAGCCAAAATTTGATAGGACAAAGTACGAAAGATTTTCTAGAATTACGGAAAGCTCCAGTTTCATGGTTTTGCTTTATTCATACCTATTGATGCGCCAACCCAAAGTATTTTGTGAATGATATATGAAATGAATCATATATGAACTGCGGAAATGAAATCAAATGAAGAATGATCCTCGCAGTTGTGAACGCAATTTATGCAATTGCGAAAAGAAGCCTGAAAAAAAAAAAATTCAGGACTTCAACGGGATTCGAACCCGTGACCTCGCGATTACCGGTGCAATGCGCTAACCAACTGAGCTATGAAGCCACTGACGTTGGGATCAGGTCAATTGTGGGTTCATATGTTCCCGTGAAAGAAATGAGTGTGAATGATATATGAAATGAATTTTTTTCAGGCTTCTTTTCGCAATTGCATAAATTGCGTTCACAACTGCGAGGATCATTCTTCATTTGATTTCATTTCCGCAGTTCATATATGATTCATTTCATATATCATTCACACTCATTTCTTTCACGGGAACATATGAACCCACAATTGACCTGCTCCCAACGTCAGTGGCTTCATAGCTCAGTTGGTTAGAGCATTGCACCGGTAATCGCGAGGTCACGGGTTTGAATCCCGTTGAAGTCCTGAATTTTTTTTTCAGGCTTCTTTTCGCAATTGCATAAATTGCGTTCACAACTGCGAGGATCATTCTTCATTTGACCAAAGTATTTTGTTTGGGTTTTAAACGGTTGTGATTCCTCGGGTCTCTTGCAGGTTCCACTCCCTGTATCGATCAGCATAGGGGGGACATGGGGGCATATGGAGACCTTCAATGCCTGAAAGTCACTCAACCATCCACGGATGAAGAAGATTCAGCTTCCGTTATGTTTGATTAATAATATTGATAATAATGGCAAGTCATGTGAGCCCCGGGAAAAGGTCAGCCTGGTTAGCAAGACTAGCTTTTTTGTCAGTGTTCATATGGATTACTGACAAGCAGCATTGTTTCTGTGAATTGTTATTCAAAAATGGGAATTTTGACTGTTGTTTTCGCCTTTCTATTTTATTAAAACGATCTTTAAAAAGTTGTGAAGACGATTGGTATTTACCTTGTTTTTAAGTCACTTTAAGCTAAAGCCAAAAATAAATACAGCAAACGAACACTGAAAACTCAGAGACTCATTTTACCTTTTTTTTTATATACTCGCTTAAAACATGATGTTCAATGCAGTTGCAGACTAAACGAGGAGCACGGCATCTAATTCTTCCCGAGAAAATTAATGAATAACCTAACAGGAATTAATATAATTTTCCGAATAAGAATCTATTGATTGTGCTTTTGTGTTTGATTCAGCTGGAAGACTTTCATTAACGTGTCAGAGTATCTAACACAGTTCAAGCAACAATTTTAATTTATGGGATGACCGTTTAAGTAAAATAGGCAATTGAGTACGTTTGCATTTTGGTGTTGTACAAGGTAGTTATATCGAAATTTTTCAGACCTTGGATCATATTCATAGTATGAGAAAGAGTGACCATATCAATGAAACTACTCACTAGTTCTTCCTTGTTGAACTGAATGGTATAGTTTTGATTAGTAGATGCTGCAGAATTTTCGAGTCTGGTTGAAATCGCAATGAGTGTTCGAGGGCTCTCGTAAAGTGCTGCAGTGAAACTCCGCTGTGAGTGCCAAAGTAAATCGGACTACAAAGCCTGATCGGGGTACGTGGTGGGAATAAATAGGGCTGAACAAAAGTGGTTGTCATGAAGGGTTGGTTGGTGGTGTGGCCGAGTTGAACCACTGGTTGAAAAACTCTTAGTTGGCAAGGAAACGAGCCCCGTACAGGCGAAAGAAACATCTCTGCTTGTGTAACATGGTCTTCGTAATTCAGGGCACATAAGGTACTGGATACTAATGATCATAAGTCAGTTGACATTTGTCAATACCGCTGATTTGTTAAAGATGCGTTAAAAATGTATTTATTTAGATAAGCGCTGAATACAGTTATTGAGTCAGGGTGTCGGTAAGCTTTGCATTGTCTAAGAGAGTAATTGACCGCTGTTATTTTTGCGTGATATCATTAACCTGTTTATCTATTAGTAATTTCCGCAGAGATGTCCGGAGATAAACCTAGTGATTAATCAAACCAATCACGAACAACTACGCGGTTTTTTCTTAAATCAATCCTTGTATAACTAATCGGATACGGGTTAAAAAAGGACAAGAGAGAGAGAGAGAGAGAGAGAGTTGAGTGGAAGCGAACGTGTTTGTTGTAAAACTAAGTGATCGTGGTTTATATTGGAATAAAACGTGGAAATCTACTTTATCGTGACTTTTGTTGGAGAACAGTGTTCTTGGAGGCGAACAATTCTCCAAACCTGGCACCTCCGACGGGACATTTGGACAAGCAAACTGTTTAATCTGTTGTGAGTATAATTTTGTCCTGAATTTTCGTCGAGGGAGGAAACAATGACAACTATAGAGAGTAATCTGGAAAGCAAACTTACACAATTGGAAATTAACGTGAAGAAAACTAACGTCGTCATTGAGAGCCAAAACTCAGAGGCTATTGAACGATATCTACAAACTTTAAAGGCGATCTCGGACACTGTGAATCATTTGAGACTTGAGGTCGAAGCGAAGAAAATTGAATCGAAAGTAAACAGCGATGCAATTCACAGGAGTGCTCGACGGAGCCGATCTGCAAAATAACCGCTCTGCAGGCCGATTTTGGGCTTGCTGGCAAAATGTTTGCTGGAATAAAAATCTTGCTGGCAGTGTTATTTTAACGAAATCTTGCTAGAATTTGTGTCCGTAATGAGTCTTACTGGCTGACAGGAATCAAAACACGTTATTTCTGGCAGTTTTCATGCTGGCTGAGAGTACTGAGGGCGCACTTTTATCTGCGTGAGATTGAAAATAAAGTTAATGAAAAACAAACCGTCCTTGGGCTCGTAACGCAACTTTCAAGAGTCTCAACGTATTGAATAGCATGTGCTGTCAGTTGGCTTCGTATTTTGGTGGATTTTTATCTGCGAGAAGATAGGACTTCGGGGAAAAAACTAAAAGTAAAAAACACGGGATACAGATAGAAGCCTACGCCCGTCTTGGAACGATCTGACATCCGAAATAAACCATTCGAGATATTTTGCCCAAAAATTAAGTAAAATCAATGCTTTAGCTGGCTGGGTATTTTTCTTCCTTACGCGACTGCTGGCTGGCAAACTGGAAAGATTCCACCCGTGCTGGCTGGCATTTCGTGTTTGTGGCATTTTCAACTTTGCTGGCTCGTTGAGAAACGACACGCTCGTAGCTGGCTGGGATTTTTATTCCTCAAAAGTTTTGCTCGCTGGCATTGAAGAGCGGTTATTTTTTTGCCAGGAAAGTTAAATATTAACGAAGATTGACAGGGGGACACTCAGTTAGTGTTTAGTACATCGTACGATAAAAATTCTCAGAAAAGGTCGTTGGGTACTCCTGAATTCAAACTTGGAACGACTCTAAACTACAAGCAGCAGACGTCGAAATCGGGAGGATACGTAAATGGGTACGCGATCGCGAAAAAGAAGCAGAGATAAACGCGAAGAAGGAACAGCTGCAATTCGAAGAAGAAATCCAAAAGATGAAGCTGCAACTAAAAGCGGACCAACTAGCCAAGATGAAAAGCCAAAACGAAGAAGCCGGTCAAGGCTTATCTTGTGGTGTACAAGCAAAACTACCAAAACTTGTGATTACAAAATTCGATGGTTCCCATATGGATTGGCCACGATTTGGGGGACAATTTTCGGAGAATATTGACAAGACAAGTGTCGCGCCGATCACCAAATTCACTTATTTACGAGAGTTGGTCACCCCACAGGTTAGCCGGACGATCGAAGCCTTACCTTTCACTACAGAGGGGTATAACCGCGCGAAGAGCATATTGAAGGAGAAGTTCGGCAAGGACTCGGAAATAATCAAGGCTTACACAAAGGAAATACTCGAACTCCCTACCCTGACGGCACAAATCCCAAAGCTATAAGCGATTTCAGCGAGAAACTAACCTATTGTGTGCAGGCTTTACAAACGCTAAACAAGCTAGAGCAAGTAAACGGAGCTACTTTGATGACCCTTGACAAATAACCTGGGATTCGTGGGGACCTTGTGCGTACAGACCCGGAATGGGAGAAATGGGATTTCGCGAAACTTGAGCGAGGCCATCCGTTTGTGGACAAGAAGAAATCCTGTCGATACGAAATCAAACGAGAGAGATTCGGGTGAACGACGAAATCAGAAGTGGGATCGATCACGCAAACTCTACCAAGCGCGTGGACAAGATTTCAATGCCAAAGAATGCGTTTACTGTGGGGCTGATGTGAGTCACAAACCATCGAACTGTCAAAAGATTACTAAAATCGAAGAAAGAAGAGCAACACTAGCGCAGAAGAATTTGTGCTTTAATTGTGCCACACCTAATCATCGCGCCGCGGAATGTTTTAGCAAAGCCACGAGTCAGCATTGCAAAAAACGACATCACACGTCAATATGCGACCGTAACCTTACACCCAAAGATGGAAGGAAGGATAAAAATACCCTGATGACCGCAAGCGGAAGTAACGAGGGAATATTGCCGATAATCCCAATCAAAGTTGACGGGATAACTTGTCGTGCGTTAATTAATACTGGGGCCGGAAGTTCTTACGCTTCAGGGAAGCTAATAGATCTGCTCAAGAAGAAACCGTGTGAAACGAAAACAAGATGAGTGGATATGCTTATAAGTTCCCAAGTAAAAAAGCTGGAAATGTACGATACACTAGTTGAATCATTGGACGGGGATTTTAGCATGAGTGTTAAACTTACTAAGGTTCACAAAGGAGAACTGTTAACTGTTGATAATCCACACTATCAACAGTTAATCGACAGCTACAGTCATTTAAGAGGAGTCAAGATTGAAGATTTAGACTCCAAGGAAGAACTTCCCGTGCACGTGGTACTAGGGAGTGGCGAATATGCCCGAATCAAGACCGAAACTAAACCGCACATTGGTAGAGATGGAGAACCAATAGCTGAGAAAACAAAACTGGGGTGGTTCATGATGTCGCCGGGACAAGAATTCGACCGTAATCGCATGATGTTAACTCAAACTAGTCAAACTGATTATGAAGAACTTTGTCGTCTGGATGTCCTAGGTTTAGCAGATTCTTCAGAGCACGATCAACTAGCGGTCTACCGCGAGTTTAAGGAGCAGCTGGTAAGAAACGAAGAAGGATGGTATGAGACAGGTCTACCATGGCGTGGAAATCACCCCCTTTACCCTCTAACAAGCAAGGAAGTCTTCGCCGTCTGACTAACCTGAACAAGAAACTTGAGCGTCATGGTTTGACAGCTGAGTACGATCAAATCATTCGAGGACAGAAGCGACAAGGGATAATTGAAGACTGCCCTCTTGAGCCTACTGGAACTGAGTTCTACATCCCTCACAAACCTGTAATACGCGAAGAAGCTGCGAGCACTAAACTACGAGTAGTGTACGACGCCTCAGCCAGAGCTCACGCGAGCGCTCCATCTTTGAACGAATGTTTATACCCAGGGCCCCCGCTACAAAACAAGTTATGGGACGTCTTGGTTCGGCAACGTTTTCACCCTGTAGCGATATTCGGCGACATCCAGAAGGCCTTCTTACAGATACGAATCAAGGAAAATGAGCGGGACGCACTTCGTTTCCACTGGCGCACGAACGAACACTCTGATTTAGAGACTCTCAGGTTCACACGTGCCTTATTCGGTTTGACTTGCTCGCCTTTCCTTCTAGGGGGAGTCATGGAACAGCATTTGCAGTCATGGGAGAGCAAATTGCCGGAAGTTGTGGCTGCACTGCGCAAGAGTTTATACGTGGACGACCTGCTGAATGGTTGTCAGACGGCCGAAGAAGCACGAAAACGCAAGAGCACTGCCATGAAAGAGAAAATGTGGACAGTGAGCTATCATTCGCCAAGCAGCAGTTAGGAGCGCAGACGAGTGAATCTAAGGTACTTGGGTTGCTATGGAACAAGCAATTAGACACATTGACTGTGACCTTTCCTCAAGACGAAACACCAGCAACCAAAAGAGAACTGCTGAAGAAGCTAGCTAAAGTCTATGACCCTCTGGGTTTGACAACACCATTCACGTTACAAGGGAAGTTGATCTACCGAGACATCTGCAACCAGACACTACCATGGGACGCACAACTTACTAGAAACCTTACTGAGAGAGTGAAGAAATGGGAACAGACCCTACCGACTGGTGTCACGGTGCCACGCCCTGTGATGAACTTTAGAGAACCTGTGCTAAGTTTGGAGTTACACGCTTTCGGCGATGCAAGCACACAAGGAGTAGGCGCTGCCGTTTACGCTGTGATACAACAATCAAGTGGAACTACCCAACGTCTGGTGGCAGCCAGAGGCCGGCTAGCTAAACAGGGACTTACAGTGCCTCGCCTGGAATTGATTTCCGCCCACATGGCAACAAACCTGGTGATTAATTTGAAGAACGCGTTAAATGACCTACCCAGCCCAAGAGTCTATGCCTGGTTAGACAGCACAGTTGCATTACACTGGATTGGCGGCAACGGAGATTACAAGCAGTTCGTGAGCAACCGAGTTGAGAAGATTCACCAGCGCCCTGAGATCGAATGGAGACATGTACCAACACATGATAACCCTGCTGACTTAGCAAGTAGAGGAGGAGAAATTACTGGTCTATGGCTGAATGGGCCTGAATGGCTTTCGAACAAGGAAAATTGGCCCCCCAATCCAGTGACGTCCGCGTCAGCAGCCACAGAGGAAGAAGCTAAGGTGATCAGGGAAGTGCTTAAAACCAGCCAAACTAAAGATTCTGCTGACGTCATGGATCAGCTACTGGAGAGGCACGACCTGCGCCGCGCGTTGCGAGTGAATGCCTGGGTTGCAAGATTCATACGTAACTGTAGAGGAAGACAGAAACTGTCAGGTCCCTTGTCGAAGTCTGAGATCGATAACGTGAGACGAAGATGGATGCTCCTAGTACAGCAGCGGGATAAACTAAAGCCTCACTACGAGCACACACAGAAGGCACTTAACTTGCAGACCAATGCCAGTGGTTTACTCGAATGCCATGGGCGAATTCAAGGGAAATACCCAATCTATTTGCCGACCAAAGCTGTTTTTACCCGGAAGTTAGTTCAGAAAGTACACTGCGAAACCCTCCACGGTGGTGTCGGTTTAACAATGGCAGCAGTTAGAGAGCAGTACTGGGTCCCCAAACTACGAAGTCTAGCTAAATCTGTGCGAAGTGAGTGTCATGGCTGCAAGAGATTCACTGCCACGCCAGTTACTGCACCAGCACCAGGACCACTTCCTGAAGATCGCACTGCTGTTGGAGCGGCATTTGAAGTTGTTGGCGTAGATTTCGCTGGACCCATCAGATACAAACAGAACAAGAAGAGTGAGAAGAAGGCCTACTTAACCATTTTCACCTGTAGCCTGTCTAGGGCCGTTCATCTTGAATTACTACCAAGTTTAGAGACCAAAAATTCATCCCGTGTTTGAAGCGCTTCATAGCTCGCCGAGGCAGACCACGAGTGGTTTATTCAGATAATGGGGGCACCTTTATTAAAACCAGCAAGTGGCTTCGTCAGCTACGCAAGGACGAGCGCCTCCAAGACCTTCTTGATGACTATGAAATCAACTGGAAGTTCAACTTAAGCCGCGCCCCATGGTGGGGTGGGCATTTCGAGCGCTTGATCGGAGTGGTTAAGTCAGCCAGGTACAAAGTGATTGGGGGAGGCGTACTAACCTGGGACGAACTCAGTGAGGTGCTGCTTGACGTGGAGACTCAGATAAATCGTCGGCCCTTGAGTTACGTCGAGGACGACGTAGAATTGCCAATCCTCACCCCCTCAAGTTTCCTGTTCCAGTGCACCAACCAGATACCAGAACAAGATACATGGCGAATTGAAGATCCAGACCTCAGAAAACGCGCGAAATACTTGAAGACTTGCAAGGAAAACCTTTGGAAACGGTGGAAAAGAGAGTACCTGACAGCCCTACGAGAGCGTCACAACCTGACCCATAAAGAAGCGAAATTCAAGCCTAAAGTTGGAGATGTGGTCATCATCAAAACTGATAACAAGAATCGGGGGACCTGGCCACTAGCCATAGTGAGTGCGAGCTTCCCCGGGAGAGATGGCATTATTCGTGCTGTGGAACTCAAGACCACACACGGTACAATAGAACGACCCGTTCAGCACTTATACCCACTAGAGATTGCCTGTGACAAGGATACTGTTCGCGACACATCCAAGGATACGATTTCTGTACCGCTGGACCCAAGCGCAGCAGTGTTCAGGCCGCGACGAGACGCTGCAGTTGCTGCGAGAACCAGGATCCAAGAACTGAATGAACTTGAGCTCGATTGAGCACGGAACACAGACATTTTCTATATAATCGTTATTTTCTTTCCTTCGCTAGCTACATAAGAACGCAACGAGAACTTTGTTTTAGCATTATTATGTTTATCTCCTCCGGAGAGAAACAGGGGGAGGGTGTCGGTAAGCTTTGCATTGTCTAAGAGTTAGGTTATCTTGATAATAGCTGACAGAAAAATGAGAGTAATTGACCGCTGTTATTTTTGCGTGATATCATTAAGCTGTTTATCTATTAGTAATTTCCGCAGAGATGTCCGGAGATAAACCTAGTGATTAATCAAACCAATCACGAACAACTACGCGGTTTTTTTCTTAAATCAATCCTTGTATAACTAATCGGATACAGGTTAAAAAAGGACAATTGAGAGAGAGAGAGAGTTGAGTGGAAGCGAACGTGTTTGTTGTAAAACTAAGTGATCGTGGTTTATATTGGAATAAAACGTGGAAATCTACTTTATCGTGACTTTTGTTGGAGAACACTGTTCTTGGAGACGAACAATTCTCCAAAAGGGATCACTGAATACACATAAGAAGCTCTTTAAGTGCAAATAGTAAACTCCTCTTAACACAGCTGATCCTACAAGCAGTAAAAATCTATAGAGCAATGACATCTTAATTACGTACGCCAAGAGATGCTACGTATATTTATTTCGTTACGTATGTAGAAATGAAAACAGCAGGAAAGTATGTTACCGACAGTCATCCGAAAGCTATATGCGGACATCAACTCCTGGTCTACTGAGGTTCATTGAAAATTCCATCCGTGCATGTTTGGAGAGAGAAACAAAGAGAAAGTATTGGACGAACGCCCAGGATCAACTAATTTTCGTTTTCTTAACCGTTGATCTGATAGTTTGTTCGCTCACATTAATTGAAAATAAAAGGGGCTTCATCTTTAGCGAAATTTGAAGAGAGACTCAGCTTTAACACACGAACGTAGATATTATAAAGCAGTTGGAGTTTTGATTTATGGTAGTCAGTATTATAGTATCTGTCATGGGCTTGTCGAAACACGAATATAAAAAATGGTATCAACTTAACCAACATATGAACAGCTGCTATTAAGTTAAGCCGAGCGTAGATAGTATCAAGTTGGATTTTTTATTTATTGTGCTCAGTATTACAATATCTGCCTTGGGCTTGTCAAAACACGAATACATAAATGGTATCACCTTACCCAACATCTGAACACCTGCTGTTAAGTTTAACCAAGCTGAATGGAATTGTAAAGAAATTCAGTGTTTACAAAGGGGTTTTGAAAATTCTGTAGAACCGAGGTATTTTCTATTAGTACAACAGAACAGATGTGGTTAAAGGTTGTCAGGCAAAGTGCCTCATAAAAGGAGCCACCTTCTACCTTCACACTTGCCGGCTACAAACCATACTCCTCGATAGCTTCTGTCCGTTCTTTTGGTCTCAGCCTGAAGATGAAGATACTTTCCGTCTTTCTCGTCACAGTATGCAGTGCTTTTGGTAAGTTCAGATATATATTAAATTCATGATATTCACAGCAAAGATAAATGGCGGCATTGCCTGTCAGTTTTTTACACGGTTCAGCCATATATCAAATGTTAGTTTTTGTGACGAAAGGACACCCACTGAAACAACCCCATGAATTAAGTGTAGAAAGTTTAACGTCAGAGTAACGAGGAGAACAAACGGCAAACTTCTGAAACATATGACACTGGGTCTTGAAGGAGATTGCTCTCAGAATTTTATTTTACCTTCCTTGCCCCCATGTATTTCATCAAGTTAAACGTCTTCATTGCCGTCTTGAAGTGAAATTGTTTTTAATGACAGCATTTATCTGAGCTTCCCTCTTTTTACGTTATTTCCGATCTGGGAATTAAATGTTTAAAGTCCCAATAAAAGAAGGTTGTTTGAACCAAATAAAGTAAAGACTCCCTCCATATAAGTTCCAAGCAAATCCCTCTTCCCATTCCATCACTTCTTCTTTTGTGAATGATATATGAAATGAATCATATATGAACTGCGGAAATGAAATCAAAAGAAGAATGATCCTCGCAGTTGTGAACGCAATTTATGCAATTGCGAAAAGAACCCTGAAAAAGTCCTGAATTTTTTTTCAGGGTTCTTTTCGCAATTGCATAAATTGCGTTCACAACTGCGAGGATCATTCTTCATTTGACTTCTTCTTTTGTTAAACCAACAGCTAACCTCAAGTCTCCGAGACCACCAGGCTTCAACACACTTACGAAAAACTTCAAATCACGCTCATCTTTACAGGAAGGAGGTTAGTCGTCAACTATTTGTTTTGAAAAGTCATTTAATTCCCAAAGCGAAAATCGTGCACACCCCCCCTCCCCCCCCCCCAGCACCACCACCACCACCAATAAAAAGCAGGTGTTTGGTGTGTGTCTTTTTAAGAAAACTCAAATTCAAACAAATCTTGCTCGTATCTAATTCGAATGGAATTGGAAAGTGAGTTATTAGCTCATTCCATAACTCATGCAATGAGGTTCACCCAACCAGACCAAAACTTGATGTTTTTCAACTGATAGGAGGCCAAGACTGAAGTCACTTGGCCAACCTTTTTATAGTTCGGTCATGAGACCGTTTACTTCTATGATCTTGCATTGCATGGAGACTTTGGTCTGGCCATTGAGTCAATATCTCATGCATTTGACGTAATTGGTTAGATTTGATGCCGTGGTTTTGACGCTCAGATACAGTCTTTAGGAAACAATTCTTAGTTTGCCGACCTCTGCTTTTAGATGTGGTTGAAGGTGACATTATGTTGGACAAAAGGAACGCTGCTCTTTACAGAGGTGAAAAGAATGCCATGAAAAATGTTAAATTGTGGCCAAACGGAGTTGTACCATACATTCTTGACTCAAGTGTTGGTGAGTGAGCTGGGCTGTACAGAGGTTATTGTTATAGCGCAGTTTTAAAAATTAGGAATCAAAAGTTCGATTCGAAACATCGTTGGCTTTCATATCACTTATCCCCGAATATCAAATAGCTGTAGTGGAACGTGACCCAGTGGAAAGACTGCTTAGTGTGGCTAAAATGAGACGTCCCAGGATAAGATGATTTCACTCAAGCTGCTCTAAACGCCACAGACCGTATTTTTTAACCAAAGTGTACACCATTTACATCTTTCTTCTACGAAAAGAAAATGAATAGTATGCATTGTCATACCCGGATCACAAATGATCAACACTTACGAATTATCCCAAAAAGAGTACAAGACCCAGATATAGATACAAATACGTACAAGCTAACACATGGGAAAAGCTATAAAATAAAAGTGGTAACAGTTCTATAGCTCGGCATTTCAGAATGTATGTAAGAACGCCCCAGCTTAATATTTGCACAACTTTAGTCGTTATCGGGCAGAATGATTCTTGTATGAAACTTAAACCGCTTTATGGTACAGATGATCACCTACGATCCCAGATTGATGAAGGAATCAAGGAGTACCACGAGTACACCTGTCTACGGTTTGTGAAGAGGACTAACGAACGTGACTACATCAGAGTTATGAAGCCAGCCTCAGGGTAAGTAGTGCGATGGAAACTTCACTTCCTTTTCACACAGATTAGATTGGAGCTTTAGTTTCAATGGAATGATTACAACAAAATCCCCCCTGCGATTGTGACTGTCCCAGTTAAGCTAAGGGTGTTACACAGTTAACTTAAATCTTTCCTTTCCAGGTATAACTCCATGGTGGGTGCCGTTGGTGGGGAGCAAATCCTGAGAATGGGAGATGGCTGTTAATATGTGGGACTGGTTCTCCATGAGTTTGGTCACGCAATTGGCTTTTATCACGAACACAACCGACAAGACCGAGACGATACAGTGGACATTTTGTGGGATAATGTTCAGTACGGTAAGAAAACGAAATGAACTGGCAATATAGTGATGGATATTTCGGAGATTTAGGGCTGTACAAGATGTCAATGCAGCAAGTTGACATAGTTTAATTACACTTAACGCTAAACGTTTAGTTGTCCGATAACCGTTCTTTAAAATCACCGAAAATGTTTTCAGTTCAGTCCTAATTTTCACAGAATTGCAAGAGCTGATCTTAATTCCGACGACATTATTTTGGAGATCTCCTCGGGTTGTATTTCAAAATGTTCGGGCAACCCTCGGTAAACTTTATTCGGCAAAACTTCGGAAGTTCTTCGGAAAATACATTACTATTCGGAAACAACTTCGCAAACCTTCGTTGTACTGACATTACACTCTTGCTGTACTTGTGCGCATCAACATTGGGTTGGATTATCACAAATTGAAGATGCATGACACCTTATTGAACTTACTTTTCCTGTTCATTAGGTTTTAAGGATGCTTTCTATAAGTACACGTGGGACGAAGCTGATGTGTTAGGCTTTCAATGTAATCTAACCTCCATCATGCACTATGAAAACTCTGCTTTCACCAACGGCTACTGTCGTCCAACCATGCTTGTTAAGAACGACTACTCGTACGAGGTTAGACCAGTTTACTCAAGAAAGTTCATCCCTCAAGATATTCAGAAGATCAACAAGCTTTATGGCTGCCAAACCAACCAGTTACCGCCGACCGGTAAGAACTAATGTAGACATACAGCAAGGACATTAAGTTTATCAGTCAAAAATTATTTTAAGGACTGACTGACTGACTGGGTTACTGACTGACTGTCTGTCTGTTTGACTGACTGACTGTCTGACTGTCTGACTGACCGACCGACCGACTGACCGACTGACCGTCTGACCGTCTGACAGTCTGACTGTCTGACTGTCTGACTGTCTGACTGTCTGACTGACTGACTGACTGACTGACTGATTGACTGACTGGGTGACTGACTGAATGTCTGTCTATTTGACTGACTGACTGACTGACTGTCTGACTGACTGACTGACTGACTGGCTTGCTCGGCTTGATAGACTGCTAAAGTAGTAGGTTGGCTTTAGTTTCTTTAAGTTAATTATCTCTCAATTTTGCGCTTCATCTAGTTTTACCTGGAAATGGAATCCGGATCCATCTCGTAAGTTTGCTTGTTTGTTTGTTTATTGAATTTTCTCATTTGACAAAAAACAATATAATATGTTCATACCATTAAGAAAAAGGAAGCACAGAGACAGGGAATCTTCTTAAAACCAAAGGGCCTGTCGTCAAAGAGAATTATTCACATTCCGCTCCAGAAATTACTTCATATGTAAATGCTGTTGTTTTTTACAAAGTGCGATTCAAGTGAGTTGCATGGTCACAAATTCTCATCGCAAATCGACAACTGTGTGGAAGATATTGCCACCATTCAGCTGGCCATTGCCTTGAAATAGCCAAGTAATCACTAACCACAATCTTTAATGTATGACGAATTGTGCGATAAGGTGGTAATTTCAGGCTGTTCATATTCACGTATTGTCAGTCTTACTGTACTAGTTCAATATAATTCACTTCACTTCACATTTATTGTGCTATCTTATAAAGATATATTTACACACTGTCAGCGGTCGTAAGGTTAATTAATTACAATAGTGTTTACTAATTACAATAGTGTGATACTATGGAGTCCTGAAAGGCAATACGTCTCCCAGTAGTTTTATTATGACTTACATAATAAGAGGAAGCAGATCATAAAACTTCATTGACGAGCCGAAAATCTAGTTTCCCTACCTTACCCTCAATAATCACTGTTCGTTAGGCTGAACTGCCAATGATGTATTTTCTGTTGAACGATGACCAGGCTGCAAATGGCACCTTACTCGACCCTCTAGTTGTCCATACATCAAGAAGAGCAGTACAGTCACGCTTATAAAAGTGACTGTCCTTTAGTTTAGTGGTAACACAGAAACATGTTTGCAATTGACTGTCTTTGTATAAGTTACTCTGTAACAATTTGTTTCTTGCTTGTAGAATGCAAATGCGAAGACAAGTATGACAATTGTGGGAGCTGGGCAACCTCGGGCGAATGCGGCCTTAATCTAATTTGGATGTCCACTAACTGTCCCAAGAGCTGCAGGACATGTGGAGGTATGACCATTTTTAAATGGTTAAAACTAATATTGTGTCTTCATTGAAACCTTGAAAGCAATCGGTCGGGACTTTAATACCGTTAATAAGTTATCATATCGTCATCATTATCATCAACATCATCATCATCATCGTCATCGTCATCGTCATCGTC
>JAEMWC010000139.1:62500-97500 GCA_016490735.1 Pachyseris speciosa | reverse complement strand
AATTAAGCATGCAGGGATGCTAGGGTTCACCATACACTAAAATACTTGGATCAGTATTGATAAGATTGATTGGTATAGCACCAAACATTTGTAAAAAAAAAAAAAAAAAAAGCAAGAAAGAAGGAAAGAAATTACTGGAGCCACAGCTTCAATTTCTTTTCATTTTTCTTCTTAAATAGTGACAAAATTTAACGCTCAGGTTGTACCGTAGCTACTATTTAAGACACACCTTCCACGTTTCAAGTTTCAGTTTGCTTTGCCACCCCATTGTACCTGATTCCCTATATTTGGCAAGGTTTGTTTTTTCAAATAAATAGCAGATAAGTTGCATTTCTGCCCATAAACCGAATGAAACCACACCTACCTTTCCTTTTTTACCACAGGTTGAATTGACCAGGGAAGCATTGGACAATAAGAGAAGAACCTCAATTCACAGAATGCTGTCGCCGTTATGGGACACGCATGTTTACTGAGAAATGTTATTTGGTGGGGGGGGGGGGGGGGGTTCTAAGCCGTTTGTATAGATGGAAATTAAGGTTAATAAACGAAAATTACTCTACTCTTACTGCAAATTGGAATCTTTGAAATAAATCAGCGCCTCACTGTGCAACTGTATGGAATAGCATTTTTTCTCCTAAAGGGATCGTTCTTTGTTTAGCAGTGGGGCTTAGGGTAGCTACAAAGTCTGAGGATGAGAGGGGAGGGTCACTTCATTTTATGGAGGTAAATTAATTACATCCTAGACAAATAGAGCGGTTTTCAATTGAGTGTCGTAAAACCAAAACCAAAGCAATTACTCCAGCCAATCACAACAGGAGTAAGCAGTGCAATGAGCCAATCAGAATACGAAGCAATTGCATGTAGCCGGCGTAAAGCGCAGGAAAATACGCGCGTGCAAGTCACAATTGGTTTTGGTTTTGCTTCTCATTGGTTGAGAAAGTGGCGCGAGTTTTCCTGGCCAATCACAGCGCGAAGTGATGCAAAACCAAAGCAAAACCATAATTACTTTCGACACTCAATTGAAAACCGCTCTAATTCTCATACGATTAAAATACAAAGCTCGTGGGACGTGGTTAAAAGTGGCAAGTGGCAAGTCGGAATACTGCCCAAATGTGGTTAGCTAAAAAAATAACAAACAAAAATAGGGCACTATGGCCTCGTCAGTAGCGGCCATAACCTCTTAAATCTACCAAAAGAGATGTGAGCCAAAGTATCAGTGTTATGAACAGGTGTTTCGGCGTCTTTAGGTCTCATCTGGACTCCCATGGCGGATCTAAGGATACGCCTGCTTCCATATAGTACGTTACAAACTGATTCCTCTAAGGTCCGAGAAATAAGGTGAAACATCATTATTTTTAACAATTATTCACCGAAGTGGAGGTGAATAATTGTTTTAGTATATATCACACAAGCTGAATAATAGCGGACCAAAACATTACTTTATCTGTGACAATATACCGACAAGCGGTCGAAAATTGTAAAATCTCGCGCGCCGGCTGCTCGGAGGTGAATAGTACTTCCCAATCACCTCCGAGTTAACCAATCAGAGCGCGAGAAAAGCACTATTCACTTGTGTGGTATATATTAAATTTATTTATTACAGCTTTATTTTCTAAACGATGAAAGTAAAGCAGAAAGGGAGTCGACAGGGAAGAACTGCAAGTCCACCATCTTAGATCCAAAATCTTGGATTTCTCAATTTCTTCCAAAGAATTTAGGAAAAGAAAAAATATACCCAGCCATTTATGTGGGTTTGTAAGTGACATTTACCAGGCGTAATTAACTTACCATGTTGCTAATACGGATTGATATTTGAATTGCACAGTTCCCGCGAGATTTTGTACAGATCGATCAGATGGTCTCGACGGACCCTGCTTTAATGAAAGAGGGGTCGTATGAGGTTAGAAGCCCACATGATGTGTGGTGACAAAAGAAAATAATACATGCCTTATTTCAGGAGTAATTCGTCTCAGGTTAATTATTTGTAGATCACTGAAAACCTCGGAAATCCCATGTGGGTAGGTAATAGCCAATCACATACAGAGATAAAAAAAAATACACGTGCGTGGGCATCCTTTTTCGCGCAAGCTTAAAATAACCTGAGATTAATTGCCTCGAAATAAGGCAGGTATGGTGGATATACTCCCTAAACTCCTTTATTTTCTCTTGATTGTTCCCCAGCTTAGCACGCTGGGTAAATATCACTATTATCCAACTCCACTTTATACCATTCGAATAACGCGCGAAACAAGTACGAATATGTCACGATATTTGTACGATAATAACAATGATGATGATGAGATGATGATGATGATGAAGATGATGATGGTGATGAATAATGAATAACGCGCGAAACGAGTACGAATATGGCGCGATAATTGTACGGTAGGTTATTTCTGCAACAATGATGCAGTGATGATGATGACGACGGCGACGATGACGACGACGACGACGATGACGGTGGCGATGACGATGACGATGGTGATGGTGGTGGAGGTGACGATAATGATGATGATGATGATGATTGTGATGGTGACGGTGGTGACGATGATGATGATGATGGTGGTGGTGGTGGTGATGGTGGTGACGATGATGGTGATGGTGGTGGTGGTGGTGGTGATGACGATGGTGGTGATGGTGGTGGTGGGAGTGATGATGATGATGATGATGATGATGATGATGATGATGATGATTACAATTTGGTGGTTATTTGTGTTGTAGAAAACTGGTTTCCATATGCGCGAGCGCACTCATTCCCCCTCACTTTTTCTCACAGCTTTTATTGTTGCTAATCATAATAAGTTAAGTTGGATAAAGAGTCTCTTATTCTAAGATGTTTCAGCGTGTAGTATCTCTGTGTATTGTTATTCGTTGTTTGTATGTTAACTCGCCTAAATGACTCGTCAACCTACAGCGGTACAACTCTAAAAAATATACCGAGATACTAAGTACCAGAACATCTAATGAGATATGTAAAGTAGGCGGAAAGAAAGTACAGTTTTCTTCCATCAATCGAGAAAATTAGTATTTTAATACGAGTTTTCTGTAATCTTTCGAAAGAATTACTGTTTATGGTGCGTGGATAGATGAAGTCTTGCGACATGGAACACATGGAACGATTTTCTTCGCAGTCCGTTGCTGTTACCTTTGCCAACTTTTCGAGTTTTTTTTTTTTTTCAATTTTTTTCCAGCGCCTCAAAATGTTCATAACTATGTTGAACTGTTTACATGTGAAATCGGAAAATTTCTTCCGATAACCCAGTCTTTTACTCTTTTGGAAGTCGGGAATCTTGAGTAGCTCTCTTCAACAGGAAAGAAACCTTTTTCCTTTCAGCTATCAGTCTCAGGATTTCAGATAGGAGGTTATTTTCCAGGAGTACATTTTTATGTATTAATTTCGATCGCACCCTTCTAGATCACCGGCAATCGATTCCAGCCTTTGCATTTTAATCAATTCTTAACAGATTACGTTCAATCTTCATCTAATTGTTTAGCTGAAGGCAAAAGACATTCTGCACAATTGCAAAATCCTGTCTGCAAGTAGCAATATATACGCAATTGTGAAATACAAAATAAAAACAGGAAACGGCCGAAAAGCAATGGTAATAGAAGATAATGGCTTTTCCAACTGTTTTTGATTTACATGTAAAATTGTAAAAGAGCATATTAAGTTCCACAGAAACTCATGACAAGCTTATGCTTTGGTTAACCACGAAGGCAAATAATTTATTAAAGATTAATTATATTACCGAGGCTGTTCGAAATACTAAGGAAATTAATGAAACTCCGAAATCCCCGATAAAAGCTGAACTGAGACAGTTCCGCCTGCTTTACCTTAATTATGATATTGAACCCAAAAATTTCCTGAATATCGAACACTTTTGTCTTTCTCCCGTCATATCGAGAATCGTGTTATCTGGGAGAGGAACAGCAAAAAAAGCAGGTGCTCATCTCCATTACAATGGGTATTGTTCCTTGACCAATCAAAACAAAGGCATCTGAGTTTCGCGCCCAACAAATAGTACAGAGCTCCTATTTGCATCTCGTTCCAATTACTAGCTGTGTGATATATAGGGTGAACTGTATGTAATCTCCTCTCATTAAGCTTTTCACATTGTCTTTCCTGCTTTTGTTGTTTGGACGGTCCTGGACAGCTCTCGGTTCATCTTGTCAGCGCTATGCAGGGACTTTTAGTCTGAAGTTTTGCCGACAGTTCGCTGTATGGCGAACGTATACACATATCCGTTGGCCATCGCAGCACTTCGGCAATGTTCTTCACTTCTTTGTGATGTTGGTTGAACAGTGATAGCGACTTTGAGATCATCGATTGTCTCCAGAGATGTCAAATCCGTCGTTTGGAGGACCGAGGGATCGTCCAAGTAAGTCTTGCACGAAATGTTCTTCTTATAAATATCCCCGTTCGATTGCGTCGCCATGGATGGAACCCTCTGATGATTCCAGCACTTCAATTGCGGATGTCTTACTAACAATCAAATTCTGCATATGCTCGAAGTATTTACTTTGCGTTGTATCTCATGAAAGTAAGCTTGTTGTGCACTGTAAAGCATGTATATATGCGACGGTTGTTAGCAAGACGACAGGCGATTTAATCACCCAAAATTAATGAAAAGAGCAATTAACTTCGACTTATTACGCGGACGATTTGGTTTCGATAAGGTTAAACTTAACTGTCATAACATTTTTCACTTTTCAGGGAACATGTAGAAGCTCAATCGCTTGTCCGCGAAAATAAAATAAAAACAGTGATTGATCGCGGGAATTTCGATGTTTTGAAAATCGTATGTTATTTAAAGGGAGGATTTGCCGGAAGGTTACTGTAATGTTTGCTCGAGGTGTCAACATAACGTTTGCAGCATTTGGCAGCGCTCAAATGAATTTTCCTCTTAACGTTCTTTCTTTTGATTGTTTATATATTATGAAGTCTTACTCCGTTTTGTTTTCTCAAAATTCAACACATCTTTTTTGTAATTCTGCTTGAATTCATAAGTGGAACTTGTAACTTTTAAATGCATTTTGCTTCTAGGCGTTTTTTGCCCCAGTCCATCGAAAGAGCTATTTGCTCTTACATAGCAACAAATACTTTTATTACTGGACACACGTGTTTTTTTTTTTTTTTTTTCAACATTTGAATTTGACCAGGTAGCGAAAATCTATCAACACTGCTAGAAAATATGGCATATATTGACATGTCCGGCGGTCCCAGCATTCAAAGATCTGTAAAACTTTCAGACTTTGCAAAGCTATAACTTTATGATTTTAAAAGATACAACCCCCAAATTTGGCTATTTTACTAATTTCAAGGTGTTCTTTTCAGAGTGTCGACAGATTTTTGTTATATAGCCAATATCAAAAATTAATGGAAAGGTATATTGTTTTATGCTTGTTTAGTCAACATTTCCTTAGTATCCGACCTACACGAGACGCAATCCTAGTTAATAATCTTAAGATAACATGTATATTGTAACATCTTCCCTTTTGAATAATCAAAAATATCTGAATCATTTGAATTCCAGAGTAATTGAAGCATGTCAAAATTATAATAATTATATTCCGGGTGAGTGTAGTCCTGAGAAGGACTATTTGTGGTGACACTGAATGACGTTCCAACAACCTGAGCAGAAGGCATCATCAGAGTCAAGTGATTTGTGTAACATCAGTAGATGGTATAAATACTCTGGTCATTGATCTGATTGGTCAATGAAGTTGTGATGTTATTGGTTGTCTGTCAGTTAAGCCATGTTGTTATTGGCTGTGAAGACTGTAAACAGTGATTGGTGTGTTTCGATCCGTCTTTTGTTAGTCAAATGTCCGAAGGACACTTTACAAACTGACTAATTTACTAACAATACACCAACAAACATTTCACTAACAAAAGACACAAACACACCAATCACTGTTTACTTTAAATATAAGATGGCTTGTACATGTCCAGCCTTACAGTCACTTGGGCTTTGGGACAAGACTTGTCGCCTGGTTTGAAGGTCTTCATTATGACAATGTCACCTTCCAAGAGACTTGGTAGGTCTCTTGCTATAATAATAATAATAATAATAATAATAATAATAACTGTCTAGCTAATTGTCCTCGCAAATACAGCAAGGGCGCAGCTCAACAAGGTCGAACCAAAAGCATATACAAGGTGCCTCTGGTAGCTGCTATACGGTCCATGTATGATCTTGGAGCACTGCCTACAGCCAGCTCGAATAAGCTGTATACTGGTTTTTGCTGAGGGAGGAAAACCGGAGTACCCGGAGAAAAACCCTCGGAGCAGGGTCGAGAACCAACACAAACTCAGCCCACTTATGGCGTCACCGGGAATCAAACCCGGGGCCACATTGGTGGGAGGCAAGTGCTCTCACCACTATGCCATCCCTGTTCCCTCTTATAGTTATAGTATTTTGGCCTGAACCTGTTGGCATTGTTACAGCTCTTCCTGTTTTCCAAGTGTGCATTTCTTGGAAGAAGTGTTTTTGTTCTTCCACCCATCAACCATTGTGCACTCTGGGCTACTTGTCATATACACCTGTATTCCTTGATTAACATATTCCATTTTGGAGAAAAGATTCCTGTAAGTGCAAAAAAGCTTACAGTCCAATTGCCCTCGACCTTCGAGATTCGAGAATCAAGTTTTGAGGTTTGAGTCCACTGTCAACTTAATTTGAGCGGCACTGTAAACTGGAGACTTTGCGAGATAGCGAGACTAATAATATTTTCTCTGAGCCTGAGACTTTGTTAGCCTGGCAAAAGAAATCAAAACTCAGAGACAACATTGCGAAAAAAGTTGAGGCAGCAAGACCTGTGAAATTTGACAAACATTCTGCTAAACAAGTATGTTTTGAAGAACCATTTGCCACCTCTACTGTTGGCTTTTTTGCAGTTACTGTAAAAGCTCTATTAAGCCCCCGGGGGGTTATTTAATTTCAGGCCTTATTAATGGGGGGCTTAATAGAGACGGGAGGCTTATTTCAAATATTTGAACACACCTTTTTTGTGTTAAATAGTTTCTGTACAAATCTGAAACAACTGCAGTAAAAATTTATCATTAGTATTATGTGTTTTATTGTATATTTGTTTAAAAACAAATCAAATGGATGGCATAAAGTGTATTTTGTAAGAGGGAATAGGAGGTAATAATTACAAAATCTGGTGTCCCAAAAGGGGGGAGGGGGTTTATTACAAAAACCGACTCCCAAACAGGGGGCTTATAAGAGAGGGGGGCTTAATAGACCTTTTATCTCGGGCTTGCTGTTCTCCTGGGAACTGTAAATACAGTGTACCGTAAAAACTCGTGTATAAGCCACATCTTTTTGCGTGGGTGTGGCTTATATACAAGACCATTGCTGTCAGTGGGAGTAAACTGACTTCTATGGAGTCACAAATGGCACTAAAAACCTTCAGTAAATAAAGATTAAACACATTGCTTTCTGTAGAAATGGTGGCTCCTAAAGGAGCCGTTTGTATCTTCAAGTTCAAAACCTGAATCTTGCTTGTCAGTAGTTCTATGGATTCTCCATACTGCCACAAAGCTGCTTACAATGTCTTCAACTTATCTCTTCAACACTGATCTCTCCACTATGTGTGAGAAAATACCATGCTTTTTGGGAGAACTTGTGAGGCAAGTGGCCGACTGTTTCATTGCCTTTCATTACTTGCAAGGCGTGTTTACAGTGTATCCTTGGTGTTGTTAAACTCATGTTTAGCAACAAGTTTTTCTCTGATCATTGGCTTCCATACGTCTTTATAAACATGATATCCACGCACAGCTGATGGGAGCTCTGGTGTCCAGACTTCCCTCTGTAAATATCTGTGTGGTTACTAAGCAAACGCCGTTCAAATTTCATCGTTTTCATTTCAACTGTGGGCTTTAATGATGAAGACAACTGTTATCTGTCCCAAGAATTAAGGAAATCAATTAAAGATAAGCTTGTAAAAGGTACATACTGTATTTTAAGAGGTGTTTAATGTCTTAAGGTCTTAGATTTCACAAGTTTATCACCAGCAACTGCAAATAAACAAACTTTTTTGCCAGAGTGCTTTTGTTCAAGTTTTTATTTTTTTCTCAAAATCATGCTTGAAATTTGCTGAATTTTGGGGGTGTGGCTTATCTACGAGTGTGGTTTAAACCCAAGTTTTTACCAACAGTAGTAGTTTAAAGCAGAACTTTACAATAATTATTATTTGATGGACTTAACTGTATTATTATTATTATTATTATTATTATTATTATTATTATTATTATTATTATTTTGAGATAATATGGAAAACCATGCAACTTGAAACCCAAGTAGGTAATAAAAAAAAATTAAAAAATTAAAAATTATTGCATGTAAACGTTTTTTTGTACTGTGTACTGCGGTCAGTTATGGATGCTTTAGGGAGTAGTAAATTACTAATACTATCAGAAATGAACGCAATGCATAGAACTCACCAAATACATGTCAACAGGAGGAAGCACACCCCACAAAAGGAACACCCACAGACTGCACTTTACAACTGTAGTTTGAACATCTGCTGTTTTTTAGTTAGAATCTGTAACTAAGTGTTCGCTATGATGCATGGTTGGCCAGACTTTTTTATCAGTCCTTAAGGTGCACAATATGGCTATAGGATATTTTCAGAAAACTGTTTTAACTGAATACTCAAGTGAACTGCTATTAACTTTTACTTGTACACCTGTATACATGTATGTAAGATAATGACAGTGATTGGTACTGTACATCTTGTGCAAAGTGTATTTACAGAGTGGACAGTATGGTGACGGCTAATATTCAAATCTGTTTTTACATATTAATTTGTTATGTGTAGGAGGTTCCATCTGTGAGCCACTAATGCAGACAACAACAGCAGGAAGAGTGATGTTGATTCATCAGCTGGTACTGAAGGGTGACTTACAAGAACTTAAGAAGGAGCTTGCCAAGGATATGGGTTCGTTCTTTTTAAGTACAACTTAGTGTAGTCCTTTGTTAATTATTGGCTAGGAATTCTGGTACTACATGTACTTGTATATCACATGGTATTTTTGAAAGTATACCATTTTGTACAGTAAGGAGTACTTTATGTTGTGGTCCAAATTTAATTTTTATCTAAAATTTTTCAAACCTGGTTGATTATTATTTTCCATTTTTTCGGATAATGGTGATCAATGAACTATTCTAGTTATGAGTGCATGAGCCAACAGCCTGACAACTCAGACATTTTTTAAACTTTGTAGATGTTGCAGTACATGTGTGTTGTGCACCTTTACTGCATCTCCTTCAGGAATCAGTAGTGATTAACTAGACCATCCTGGAAAGTGTGGACCTGCCAGTCTGAAAATGTTTCAGCCTTAATTTAAAAAACATTTTGGCTTTGCAGATCTCATTTTCTATTGTAATAAGGTCGATGCCTCAACCCCTCAGGTACCCGTGACCTAATCTGCTAATGGCTGACACCTTTGGAGAGTATTTCTGATTGATAACCTAACATCAGCAACTGGCTTTATATTTATTGGCAGTAAAAGGGAGAAAATTCAAACTTTGTTTAATTCCTTTAATGCACTATACACTGTATATCTACAGTACAGCTCGCAGATAAGTGAAGCAAAATATAAGCAAAAAACGCGCATACAAATATAAAGATGTGCGTCTACACATACGCAAAATGGCTTATTAGTATGTATGAGCTTACTCGTTGTCTTCCTTTTGTTGTTGTGTTGTTGTCAATTTTGAATAGACTGAATAGCAAGTTAGAGTACATGTAAGTATACCGAATATTCATTAATTAGGACAGTATTTTTGCCGCTTCAATCATAGCGCATTGTATAACTTTTGCTTGTTGTGATCATGCTCGCTGGCCCATGCTAAATAAACAAACTTTATAACCTATGCTTGTAAAGAAATGACTCTTCAATAAACGTCGCATCATAAGCACTTTTCTAACAAAATTCAGCATTTAAAACAGAGTTTTTTGCCGTTTCAATCATCTCTGTGGAGTCTGGGCACTTTGTAGAACCAGAGATATCACATTTTTGTTTGTTGTGACATGACGGCACAAATTCACCTTCACCAGCAAGCGATGAAAAGATAGATTTAAATACTTGAAAACTAATTGCCTCCAAAGAAACAACTTTTCAATAAGCAACGCATCATAAGCACTTTTGTAACGAAATTCAGTGTTTAAGAAAGAGTCAATCGTCTCTGCGCCTTGTAGAACCAGAGATGTCAGATTTAATGCCTGTTGTGACAGCACAAATTCATGTTCACTTGCGTGCAATGAAAAGATAAACAACTCGAAACTAACTGCCTCCAAAGAAACAACTTTAAGTAAATTATTGTTTCCGAAAACAATTACACACAAAGAGAACTTATGGTTACAAATAACAAAGGCTAGACGCATATAAGATATATTTTAAACGCGTAAAAAATTGCTTTTTTCACAAAAAAATGCATGTATATTTTGCATCTACGTAGTTCGCTTATCTCCGAGCTGTGCTGTAACTTCTTTTTGTTGGTGTGGGACTTCTGTGTCAAGTAGTGACAGGGTGGTTTTAAAGTCATGGGGGAGTGTGGGGTACATGTATTTGATGAAAGACAATTTATTGAGGTTAGGCTTTTAATCCAGGAGGTACAATATGCACAAGGAATGGTCAGCCATGCAATGATACTGGGTATCTATAGGATGTACATGTAACCAGTCACACGTAAAACTCAGCTATTTAACAAATAGATTCCATGTTGCCATGCGTCTGTTCAGTAATAGATCACAGATGACGTCAAAATTTGGTAAAAAAGTGTCACTGATGTTTTTACCACATTTTGACGTCTTCTGTGATCTATTACTGAACAGACGCACGGCAACATGGAATCTATTTGTTTTATATAATAAAGAAACAAAATGCAAGCGAAAAACTTGTTTATTTCCACATTTCTGGAAAAATAGTCGCAGTGATGACGTAATCTGTGCTTCTGTCCTCTAATAGATCATAGCTAAGAACCAATCACAACGCGCGAACTATTCACCTTATTATATAAAACCATATATAATTTCATTGCTATGACTCTATGGTTCTTCTGCATGTACTTTACAGCTGTACATTCTAAGTGCACTGAATAATAACTCCATTTTCCCAGCTTTTGTTTTGATAAGAAATCAAACACTATAAACTATCAGTATAGTATATTTATGTAAATTCTTTAGGACTACCAATGTTACACTGTACTACTATTTTAAAAAAGTGTTGATATTTTTTAATGGCAATTACAGCTATTTGATCTAATGACTCATTCATTTGTAGTTCTATTCTTTTGAAAACTTTTGTTCAACATACATTTAAGGGGTGCTTTGGCTGGCCTTGAGTTATGATTAAAATATTTAAGCTTACTTTGGGTTCAAACTGTTACATGTAAATTGTTGTTTGTTGCAGATCTTCTAGAAAGTAGGAACAGCCAGGGCATGACTCTGTTGTTTCAGTCTGTAAGCTGTAATAACTTGGAGTGTGTTCAGTTCCTGGTAATGTCTGGTGCCAATATCGACACTCGTGATAATGTTGGCAGGACTCCAGTGGCATTGGCAGCTTATCAGGTGTAGTCTAGCTAGGCCCAAGATAATAGAATACAGTGTATTTGATGAAAGCATGAATGTCTTTTCTCGTGAGTTTAGTAATGTTGTAATACACCTTATAGCAAGATGTTTGACTTGGTGGTGAAAATTTGGAGGTTCTTTTCATCACTCTGCCATGAGCTGACATCTTTATTCAAGTTTGCTGTACACTAAATAATTTTTCTTGCACATTGCTACATGTTTTATCGATATCCCTCTTCACTTTATCATGGTTGACATAATACCCTGGCCATCACACTCATGCTGACCTGAATACTGCGAGTTTACATGTACTTTGTTCAGTTTGTCTTTAGCAATAGGTTATAGACAAAATACGGTTCTGTAAAATGCTCCACAGTCATGGATATGATACATTGTATGGTGTCCTCTAACCATTGAATTACAGAAGTGGGACTCACTGTTAGCTTAGGTCTTAAATTCACTTGCTGCTTCAATAATCATACATGTATTTTTTATTTGTAATCCATTGCTCTCCTTAACTCTACAGGGCTGGCATGATGGTCTCTATTATCTGCTAGCAAAAGGTGCCAACTGCTTGATTGCTGACAACTGTGGAAGGCTTCCTCTTCATGCAGCAACTTACTTTAGCCATGAAAAGTAATTGCAATGATTGAGCAAGTGATTTTGATGTTATATCTTAATTTTAGAAATCTCTCTTTGGCTGGCAATCACAGTTCTTTATTCTAAGACACCATTTTTTCCACAAACATCTTAATTTTAGAAATCTCTCTTTGGCTGGCAATCACAGTTCTTTATTCTAAGACACCATTTTTTCCACAGTTCCCTTGAAGTCTTATTGCAGCATCTGTCTCTTCAAGATGTAGATGCTCGAGATAATGAGGTATGTCTTAGACACGTTCAGCAATCAGCAGTCAGAAAGGATCTCAAAGCACAATCAAGGATAACAGTTATCATTACTTTGCTTAATAATTTGTACATACTAATCTTTTAGTATACATTACTATAAATAAAGGTGAAAATGTGAATCTTCTTTGGGATCCCTTTAGTTACTGAACAGTTTTTTTTTTTGTTTTCACAAGAGGCAATTTCCAAACCTGGTTCTGTAAGTTGTACAGTACTGCTCAAAAGTAAGCTACTGTATGTTGCATTTAAATAATTGGTTGACCTTGACTAAACAGTGATAGGTTGTTTAATATACTGTACATGTAAAATGTACACTGGAGGTGTTGTTCAATACTCCGAGCTTTAGACCTACCTTTGCATTTGGGTCCATTGGGTTCAAGTCCTGCTCTGGCCAGTAGCTGGAACTGTTTCATGGTACATGTACTGTAGTCCCGATCGATCGTTCAACTCCTCAGCCACACTTGTAAATAGCCAACTGGTCTGCCTTCTGCAAGTTGGGTAACCTGCTTAACTCTTTTTCTACCACTCACCAAATTATCGGTCATAGATGGCCGATGCTTTGAAAAGCCTGCAACTTCCCCAAATTCCGGACTGTGGTTAAAATGAACCATTGTTATTGCCAAATGATCACTTTTTTAGACTTTATCACCCCGGAAACTGAACAAAACTTCCAATTTTCATTTAATATGACTGTTTATTCCAGTGCAAAACCCTATGACGCCCTCGGACAACACCAAAATTCACGTAACTTTTTCTTGAAGTTTTTAAGACAAAAATTCCTCTTGAAGCTAAAAGTTTACATTGGCAGCAAACTTCGACTCAACTTCTTGAAACCTGTTCCTCATTTTCCTGCTCACTTCTTTAGCGTGACATGGTTAACGCTATTTGATTTTAATTACACAGGCTTGATGCATCAACTGTCCTATTAGTGCTCAAATCAGGCTGCTGATGACCAATCATGCTCAAGAATTTTGCTATAGTTTTGATTATTATTATTATTATTATTATAACAAAATACAATAACAAAATATACATGTAATAACAAAATACTCGAATATGATTGATTCTTAACAGCCCTTATTTGTTGTTCAGGTCCAAACTGTCCAATTTGACCTGTCTGCTTACAACACTTATAATCGAACAGCTCAAATCCAACAGTTAAGCAGCCAATGAAAATCAAGCACTTCATACCATTAGCCAATAAACTTTAACTTTTGTGTGTTTATTTGTGTGTTTATTTATTTTTTACCACAAAATACAAATAATGATAAAACAAAACAGTTACACAAAGCAAATGAAAGTGGCAAGGAAGCCCAAAAGGAAACCACAAGGCTTATAGACATTGGGCTCCCTCAGAGTAAAAATAAAGTTAACAGTAACAGTAAGGCCAGGATTGAAAGTAAAATACAATGAGGGTAAGGGTAAATTAACTAAATACATAGACAGAGTTGACAACTGAGTTAACTACCTAGCCTATGCTAGCTGGACCAGTCCCATAAATGTATGAACTAACAAAAATACATGTATATTCGCAGGGACCAAAATCTGTTTCCTGCAAATGTTCCCACAAAATCAAACCTGCTTGAATTTGTGGGACAGTTCATAGGGAACATTCCCCTGAAAAATTCTTGTTGCCTTCATGTGAACTGTGCGTGAGAATATTCCCTGCAAACAACTTCAACCTTAAATTTTCTTTTATTTTTGTCTGGTTGAGCTGAAGAAAACATACTTCCTTCAACTCTAAAAACAAAAACTTATCGAAAATTAATTGCAAATTCAAAGACTTAGTAAGTTTACAGAGGAATAATGTGAGGTGTTATGAGCATACGCTGATCTACATGAATTTCAATGTATTTTGCGGTTCATTATTTACTGGTACTATAATTTAATTAACTTGCTCGAGCTTACAGCATCCTGACTCCATGGCTCATTTCTCATCTCTATATTTGCACGAATTTCAGTCATAAAGGCTTAAATTATGCTATTCCTTTTCCCTCGTGTAAAACCTTCAAGGGAATTGTCCCGTACCTGGTTTCATCGTCTTAACTGTATGGGGAATATTCCTTGCGACCATTCCCTGCGAAAATTCCTCTCATGTGTGGCAACCTTTAGTCCGGTGTGAAGCCCAATGATTTTTTCAAGGGAGAAGCTCATTCAGATAATTATTATTATAATTATGTTTTAGTTAATTAGTATTAAGATATTGCAGTTTTTCATTGTTGTTGTTGTTGTTATTATTATTATTATTATTATTATTATTATTATTATTATTATTATTATTATTATTATTATTATTATGGCTAAATCACTACTCATGCAGGAAATAATACAGAACATCGGGGCACTGCCTGTGACCTAGGATGCCCCGTACCGTCTGATCATACCATGACTATCAAGCCTGTCCTTAACCTTTTTAGTGTGTGTGCCGTTCCTAAGAGGATGATCTTTTACAGTTCATTGATGTTAATGGGTCCAGGGATCTTTCCTAATTTTTGGTCTATTCCCTTCCTAATAAGTCCCAGCATACCAACAATAATTATTACCTTCAGAGATTTTTACATGACTACATGTAATTAAGGCCAGTGGAGGGGGGGCTGAAGCGTGGCAGTGATGTCCATATACCTTCCAGATAAGCCCCTGATAATTATTTACTTACAAGGTCCGGCAGAGAAAGTGAGAATTTCAAAACTAATATTTCTCATCTGCCTTGTCTCAAATGAGTTTGCCCCACAACCTGTGGGGAAGGAACTAGATCTCAAACAACACTCCCCAAATCTCATGGACCACTTGGCCCAACCAACATCATTATTTACCACACACTGTTTAAGAAGAAAGTGAGGCCAATGTTTCTCTTTTGCCTATTTGCACTATTAGTATTCATGCAAATATTAGTGGAAGCTACTTCAAACATTTTTTTTTATCCATAGGGAATGACTGCTCTCCACTGGGCAGCTTTCCATGGCCGAACAGGTCATGTCAAGTTGTTGGTTGATAAGAAAGCAGATCTACTGTCACGTGACACAGATGGGAAGCTGCCACTTCACTGGGCAGCACAGGTATTTTAAGTAGCTGACTGTATTATTTTGGCCATTCACCATGATGTATAAACTGCAGCTTCCATTTTTATCTTCCATTCTGAAAATACATGTAAACATGTAAGAATCCCTTTGATATTCATGTACAGTAGACCCCTCAGAGCTTAAACAATATACATGTAACTGGCTGTAAAGAAATTATTTATTTTTCTGCTATAACTGTGCAGCAAACTTTAGGCCCTTTTGAGGTACTGTTCTAGATCTCCTTATGCAGTACTTGTTGCAATTCTTGAGCAACTCAGCAAGAGTTGATTTTGACAACAGCCTTGTGTTGAACATAAAATGAAAGTGTATAACAGCCACAATGCAACAATTGTTCTGCTCTGGGGATTTGAGCCAGTCTCTGGTGTGTTGTTGAAAGAGCTTTGTACTCCAGTTGATGAAGGTTCGGCACATTGACAATGATGGGTATCTGAATCAGGCCTGGTGTGGTCATGATAGAAACCAAATATTTCATCAGTGTGTTTTTATGTACATGTACACATCCCACAGTATTCACTTCTGTTTTATAGAATGGCTTTGTGTCAACATGCCAAGTAATATTAGATGTCTCAGACAGCCATAATCTGGTAAATGGCAAGGATTTCTCTGGAAGGACACCCATCCACTTAGCAGCAGCTGCAGGACAGTACCATGTACTGGCTGAACTGACAGCAGTGCCACTTGCAAACAGTGAAGCAGTAGACAATGAGGGCAGGTAAAATCAGTACACGTCTGAGAACACTCAAAAAATACTGTTAAGCCTGTGTGAAGTGGCCACCCCTGGGAATTTGCCAAATGACTGCTGCTGTTTTATAGCCCAAACCTCTAAACCTTTGAAATCTAGGGTACCCAGCGTAGTAATTTTGGGCAAGAACTAAGATTTCACATGAACTACAGGACTGCTTTTTCTGCAATTACTGATACCATTTCCATGCACATTGTATTGTCTTACAAGTTAATTGTTGCAATCTGACCTGGATGGTTTACACTCATGGAGCAGCGATCATAGCATGGCATTTAACACTACTAAATGTAAGGTTTTGCGTATGTCCAAGCGAAGATCTCGTAGAAAGCCCCTCAACACATATCATCTTGGCGAGGAAGTATTATCGCACTCTCCTGAAACCGCTGATTTGGGCGTATCTGTCTCTGGTAACTGCACATGGAATAGTCATATTGAGCAGATGTGTGCGAAGGTGAATAGGGTACTTGGTCTAGTGAAGAGGCTGTGTGGCAGGGACATTCGTGACGTCCAGACGAGAAAACTGTTATACACGGCACTTGTCAGGCCGTTACTAGAATATTCATCAAGTTTGTGGTCACCCTACTTGGTAAAACATCATAGACTGATAGAGAATATTCAGAGGCGTGCCACTAAATTCATATTGAACTATCCTCCAAGAGAAGTCAGTTATACTAATAGATTAGACCAGCTCAACCTACATTTTCGTAGACAAATGCATGATTTAGTTCTCCTGTTTAGGTATAAAACTGGAACTGTTACTAGTAATTTTGGTCGTTTCATTCAAATTGCTACTCGGCATTATAGAACCCGTAATTTTCATCAAGCCAACTTTGACCTACTTTCTAGGCACGATCAGGAATACTATTGTAACAGCTATTTTCCTAGGACTGTTAAGTTGTGGAACAGCTTACCTAATATACTTAAGTCTAGCCAGGATCTCTTGTGGTTTAAAGTCCATCTTAACGATCACTTCAGAGGTCTACTACAAACTTATAGTCCGCCATGATTTCTCAATTATTTTGCATACTTTTTTTTTTTCCTTCTTAATTTATTATGTAAGTCTAATTAATTTTACCATGTAAGTCTAATTTTTATCTTTTTGTACCTAGGGGATACGTTTCAATTGGGGCTCTGCTCTGTTCGTCTCCCTGGTCACGTCATAGTATTGTTATATTAATGTATTTATTTTCTTGTGACGAATCTCAATAAACTAAACTAAACTAATTCTCCATGCTTTTACTAAAGAACTGCTCTTCACTGGGCTGCAGCGACTGGACGCATCCACTGCGTTGCTCATTTGCTGAGGATTGGAAACGACAAGAATGCGGAAGACAAACATGGCGGAATGCCACTAGAGTATGCTCAACAGGGCCACCATACTGCATGCTGTCAACTGCTTACAGATCACGATCCAAACAATCCTCTCGGTACCTGTATTCCAGATGAAATAGGTATACTGTAACTGGTTTTATCTACCTCATAATTGAGTTAAATGCAATTTAACTTAGTTAACTACTAGGAGCATTGTCAGTTTGGTCTGTTAGTGTTTTTTTTTTTTTGTTCTATTGGCCACTTGCATTTTATGGTTTATTTTCCTGTCCGTCCTACTAGATTTTTGGCATTCTATGCTTCTACAATTAGTGGTATTTATTAGTGTATTTTTGCATTGAGCGGTTAGCGGTTTTTAGCAGATTTGCGTGTCCTGTCTAAGGTGTTTGTGTCCCTTATGCGGTTTGTAGGAGTATAGCAATATGCGGTTAGCGGTATTTATTGCATATTTTTTGCAGTGAACGGTTAGCGGTTTTTCTAGCGGATTTGCGTATCATGTGCATGGTTCTTATGTGCGTGGTTCCATTGCAGAGGGCTGGGTTACCAGTCAGTTCCTGGCTGTCTCAGGGCACCTAACTTCCATTGCAATGAACATAGTTAAGTAGTGTTTAAAAAATAGTCCAATTTATAATTGAGCTTAGTCGTTTAGTGTTTTTTGTTTTGTGCATATGTGGATATTAGTTTTATTTACATACATTATGACTGAAAATCCATTTTTCATTTAAGAGAGTGGACCTACATGTAGTCTCCCCTCAACAAAGAGGCACAAAGCAACTCAGAATTGATCTTATTGGTTTTGCTACATGTAACTTTGGATGCAATTTTTTTTGAAACATGGAACAGCAAACAAAATGAACATGTCCCTTGGTTCTCTTGAGAAATACATCAAATGGCAAAACAGTGTGTCAGCAATAGATTTTCAAATTCCTAGAGGGAGAGTGCCTCCAGAGACCTTACTCTGGGGTTTTTGAGAAAAATGTTATGCTTTGTGGAACTTTTTATCAGGTTTAAAAGCAATGCACTAATAAAAGCGATCATTTTTTTTTTTACAAGAGGCTGGAAGATTAGGACTTACTATACATATATATTACTACTACTATAAGATCACGACTTACTATACATGTGTTTTGTAGTGTCATGTTGAAAAAAACAGTGTTAATAAAACAGTGTTAATGAAATCATTGCACCCCCTCTAGCACCCCCATTCTCAGGGGGTGCTTCTTTCATGCCTCCACTTACATGTATGTTAAACAATCAGTGACAGCCTTGAAGTTAAATTACATAATACTTTCTCTGCCTTAAGTTTTGGGAAAGGCTTATAGAATCAAAACATAAAAAGTAATGATATTTTTAAAAAATAAGGATGTAGTTATGCATTAAAGTTGTGAATATGGAACTTCTTCATACACAATACTTGTACCTCCCCTATGAGAAGGTCTTTGAAAATCTTGCATTAGAGAAGGGGACAGGGTGTGAAATTAGGATTAAAATCTCGGGGAGGTGGGGGAGGGGGTCCAATGATGTTAAGTGTATTGGTACACAGTATAGCTCAGACACAAACAACCCAAAATACCTGTGTTACATGCATCTACAAGCATAATTATGTGTATGTGTATTTGACTGCTAGAGACAGATAAACAATGTTTTCACGCTGTTACTAAGAAATGAGAATTTTCACACTTTTGATGAAAAACCTTGACAAAATCAAAACATATGCATATATTTTCTCTGAAAGACAAAAGACAACTCTGATGGAGTACTTCAACTGAGGTCTTGATTTGTCAAATGGAATTTAGCAGTGGAAAACACTGTTGGTGGCAGATTGATGTCATGCTAGGCAACCATAGTAGTCTGACTTTGTAAATTATAGATTCACGATCATTTATTACATTTTTTTGATCATGAGTTGATCCTTGCATTATGTACAGTGTAATATAGCTAAATAGCTGTAGTAATCAAATTGTATTTTTATTATTACTAAAATTATTTGATATTTTATGTGAACATCACTGACATTATTGTTGTATGTAAAATGTCAATTTTTTAAACCCTCCACTGTCAGTATAGTGTTCCTCAATCTCTGTCTACTGTACCTGTGGTTGCATATGATAATTATGTTTTGCGACTGTACCACACAGTTGAGATTGTTGACTGCATGGTCATTTAAGGATGCATGGCCCTAAAAACTTGTGACATGAAAAGAAATAACAATAATTTTATTATACAGCTACACTGTAGGAAGAGGTCGAGGTGGTGAGGATTTTTTACAAGTAATTTTACCGACTGACTATTTTTGTAACATATTTTCTCAAAACAATAATTTCTTTTTGTGATGCTTCTTGGATTTAAAAAATGGTTATTTGATATTTGCTTTAATCCATTTGGTTGCTTTCATTTATCAGATGAGTTTATAGTTTTGTTCAATTCTGCATATGCAAATTGTCAAAGAACAGCTGCCATATAGCAAATGAGAGTGTTATTTGCCAAACATATTCTTAATGTTCGGCCGAAATTTGGTTTCTGAAACATCACCTAGAGTAGTACAAATATAAGATCAAATTTCGGTGAGTGTTATTTCCTTGCCCATCTTCCTTCTCTGTTCTTTATTCTTCATTTTTAGGCTGATTTCAATAAGCAGCATGTACATACAGTTTTAAGTATTGTTTAAGTCATCTGCCTGTTTGTGTTTTGTCTGTTAAAATTAAGTATCTCACTGAAATTTGCATTTTCACTTTTCAAATATAGGCAGAATTTTAAACTTTTGCTGTGGCAAATCAAACAAAGTCCTTGGCATCTACAAGAAGGCTTTTGCACCCATAACAAAATATCTGTGGTTTACACGTTAACAATAACCTTTTTTTGGTAAAATTATTGTTAATAGTTTGTCATGCTGTGGAGCTCACATATTCTGCTTGGAACTGTAAAATGTCATTCAGCCTTTTGATATAGCAAGAGTTGGATCATTAGATGATTATATTTCTCAGTGGTTTTCATTTCTTGTGAGTTGTGTACAAGTAAGTGATTATTATTTTTTTATTTTTAATGTGACATCAGCATGTACATTAAGGAATCGCTTTACACAACAGCAACGTTTGAGCTATTTTCTGTTTATGTACATGTAACTAGAGCTTGCACCCTGGAGAAAACAACTTGCCAAGGGTGCCATTTGACAATGAGCAACTTTAAAGAAGAAAGTAATCTGATCTTACAACATCTGATCATTTTATTTTATTAGATTGATTTCTTTCACACGTTATGGGAAAAAATAGTTAGGCACTATATAACTTGAAAACAGAAAGTGGTAGCAAATTTAAATGCACCATGCCATGCCTATAACTTTCTCTTGTTAGAGATGGAACTATTTTCTGATTATGCTATGAAGCCAAAATGTTTGCACAGTTAACAGCTGTGTGTTCAGTTTTAAGGTATCATTAGAAAGTGGAAAGAAAAAATATTGGTTGAGAATAAATGTATATTAACTGCCTTTTTATGAATAATAATTTCAAAGAGTTTCGTGGTTAACTATCAATTTTTCTTTTCATGTGCAGGTGTACGAATTTTAGTAAGAATTGACTTATAAAAATGGTTAAAATTTCTGTTTTTCCATTTCAAGAATATCCACCTAAGAAATATATATTTTTAACCCTTTCTATTATAAAGGGCGTCTTTTGTACTGTAGTTTGTAAAATGGAACCGTTATTCTCATATAGATTCATTCTTGTTTCCTTGTTGTTTTGATGGGGTACTGTTACTTTTATTGTGATTTCCTTATCTATTTAATTATTAATTTCGCATTATTCTGAAGCAAGCTCTCTCTGAGGAAATTCAAGGCTATATCACAGGGTTTTTGACCTTTGTTAATTTATTGAAGCTATATTATACATGTAACTTGGTTTTTATTAATTTTATTAGAGTTACATTATTATTACTTGTATAAAGAATTTGTACCAAAAAGGTGAAGGGACCCACAAGGCCTTAAAGTGTCTTTTTCAGCCACCTGATTGGTTTTTTGGTTTTTGTTATTAACAGTTGGACATAAATTCTTATTTGTGTTCTCTAGAATCCCCTTCAGAAAGTCTTTGCATCCCTGGCATCATTCAACATGGATCAAATGGCATGAATCCTTTTCACCAGTTCCACAATGAAGTAGAAAATGCCTATACTTCTAAATCTCAACCTGACCTTGGTGATTGTGAAGTGCAAGAGATTTTGAGTAACCCAACTGGAACTGCAACTGTTCAAGTTCTTGTAGAAATGAATGGAGAGGAGGATTGTACCACAAATACAGGTTGGTCAACATCTGTGTTGGCAATGCCTATGCCTATCCAAGTTCACAAGAATATTAATTTTGTTGTTAATTTTCATCTCGCATTTGTAGATTACAGACTACTGAAGCAAGAACCTTTGCAGCCAATTCGTGGAGCATTTGGATTCCTAGCAATAATTATTTCATTTAATTGTTCTCATTATTAACTGCTGATTGACCAGTATGAATTCCTCTGTCTTTAATAATTGGTATACACCATAGGTGCATTTTATAATTTTCCTTCAGATTCAGGAATTCTTATTGCAGTGGCCTTTTTCATACTAGAGATGCATGGGCCAAACTTGATCAAACTGTGACTGTACTTTTTATGGTCATTTTATGTGTGATTAATTTTGTCCTTGTCATTAATTGCATCTCATTTTGCATTCATAGGTCTAATCGTACTACCATTTTAACACATACATAGTTCTGTTTTCTGCATGATTATTTAATTTTTTACACTGACTGGGCAAATTACCATCCACTCAACCAGGTAGCCTGCAGTGCAGGCGTTTTCAGTGGGTGCATTAGTTACCGTAAAGACTCACAGATAAGCCGCACCTTTTTCCCAAAACTTGTCATTCAAAATTGGGGGTGTGGCTTACCTGCAAGACCATTTGGAAAAGGTGCCATAAATCTCTGGGAATTGACATTTTTTATGGAAAAGTACATTAGTATATACTACATAAAATTAAAACAGAGTATTGGTCATTGCTTTTGCAAGTTTGGTGGCTCCTAAAAGAGCCGTTGGTAATGCAAGTATTTGCTTATTTCAAGCTCACATTTATGTGCTAAACCTTCGTTAACGGATTAAACACTTTATGGTCACTTTTCTCAAACAGAAAAACGTGACACAGCATGTAATTTCGATTCCCCCACAAAATTGTTTACAGCATCGACGAGGGCTTGAAACTTCAGCAGCAATTGATCCTCCATCGAGAAAATGACACGCTATTCTCAAGTATTCGCGTGGCAAAAACGTGGCAATTGGCCCACATTTCTTTGCCGGTGTCCAGTCTTCCATCGTCCGAACTATTGCGTGGCTACTAAGCTACAACATTCACAACGATGAACACGCAAAATTCTATGAAAAGCTGTCTATTCAATGAAGAAATACCTGTCAATGAGTAAAAGAATAACATCAATCATATGTCATAGTTGTGGACGTGATGTTTATTCTACTAAAAAGCTAAAATTGTGGGTACAACTTCGAAGTATTCACCATTTCAATGTTGGCGAGTTTATGTTCGAAGAAGACAGAAGACTTAAGACTTGACTTTGAATTTCTTTTGACTTTTTACTAGAAAAACTTTTTTTCCAAAATTAAAAAGTCTAAAGTCAGGGTGCGGCTTATCTGTGAGTACGGCTTATCTGTGAGTCTTTACGGTATTTTCTCGAGTAAGCAGTGCCATGTTGAATTTCACTAAACTGCAAGGAGCTGGGGCGAGTCAAAGGGTGCCCCTTCTCCACTCCACCGCATTTTTTCAACCTAATACCCATCCCCATAATCTGTAAATGTTAACTCTCCCCAATGCTCTCAGTTTCTCAAATCAAAGATGGCGGCTTGTTCATAATGGCACAAATGGAATTAATGCGCTCGCCTCACAAAATACGCATGCAATGCAGGATATCAACCAGGTGGAGTCAGGGTGCTTCTCTCCTTAAATTTGCCCCAGCCAAATAATTTGTCTCTTAAATGGAAGTAGTCTATTTTCTCTTGTTGTCTTTAAATTTGCATGCATGACTAATGCTCAGGGTATTTTCTGCACAGGGGACATGATTTGCTTGCTTCAAGGTGTTAGTGCATGGCCAAGTATAACACCCCCAGCATCACCCTGTAAGATCAACAGCTTCTAAATGGTTTTCTCATGGCCTACAGTATTTAAAGTGATTAATGCTTTAGTCTTTTTGTCTTTCCCACTAAACTTCACTACAGTCATGCACATGTATGGAATATCTTATTTTTTCTGCATCTTGCACCTTGTAATGTTTAGTCATTGTAATGCACATCTGAAAACTTCTGTTGAGATTTGCACAATATAAATATATAATTTATTATTATTATTTAAACAAAGACTTACAGAGTTGCCATGGTCAGGGAAAAAATCAGGGAAAAATAGATTTTTTTTCAAGATCAGGGAAAAGTCTAGAAATTGTGTGTCAAATTAGGGAAATTCTGAATTTCACCTGTCAAGTGAAAGTCAAAGTAGTGCCATGTTGAATTTTACTGAAATTCCACCTGTCTAAGTCAGTGAAAAGTCTGGGAATTTTGCTTTTGGTTAGTAACAACAACAACAACAATCTTTATTCATACTATTCAGGTACAAAGAAGAAGTAAAACAAAAAAAAGAAACTATAGAAAACAAAATGATAGAAGTTATACAGCTACAGTGTATATGTACAATTTTGAATCAGTGTTCAACAGCCAAAGAAGCAAGCTGTCGAGTTGGCTGCTGGACATTCGTTTTTTTCTAACGTTTTTTTTTTGTTAGTTAAGGTACCATTCCTACTATTGTACTAAGAAGTTGATTTTTGTGGCTCCATTGTGGGCTTTATTGTCCAAAGTTTTGTCTAGGATGGCTACCTTCTTGTACAGCTTAATGAGTAGTACTGCATGAAATGACTACTTTGCAAGCTTTAGTTAGTTATTGGTACATTATTTTCAGCAATGGCATGGTAAGGGTTGTAAACTGGTAATGTGAATGTTTCATTGATTAAGTTGGTTTAGAAATTGTTTAATCATTAATTGGCTTGACAACAGTCTCAGGCCACCAAACCTTACTATAATTATATGTTCATGCTTCAGATATTAAGAATGACTGAAATTCATTGCAAATTCCATAGTTTCTAACTCATTAAACATGGTTGGATTAATTTCCATAATGCATGTATATATAATTATATATAACTGTTGTGATGGTGACAGTATTATATAACTAAAGCTTCATAAATCATGGTACATGAGCGCAGTGACCTATGTATGTATAATTCCGAGAAGTTATTACCGGTATTTAACTTATTACAGCTACAGTATAATGTGTACAGCTGCATGGTAGCATAATATAAGTATTAAAAAAAGAACTTAGACTGTACTTGATTGCGCACAGTTGCCAATGCTTAAGAAGCTGTTACCCTGTGCAATGTTTCGTGCAACTTGTCTCGCAATGCCATTGCAAGGCAAGTTGCACAAAATATTATATAAGTGTAACATACCTTGCAACGGCCGAACTCGTTGCGAGAAAAGTTACGTGAACCGTTGCAGAAAGTAGAACTTGATTCGCAACTATTTTGGCTGTTGGAAGGTGTTACACTTCGTACAATGCTTTTTGTGTTGCAGGCAAGTTGCATGAAACATTTCCCAGTGTAACACCGCCATATTTAATAGGTTTTGCTTTCTTTGGTTTGTCTTTTTTTCTTTGACATGATTTCATGTTCAATTGGAGTAAAAACCCAGCCGTGATATTGGTGTACTGCCGGCTAGTGGTCACCTTACTGTATATACCCAACTTAATGTGACCCATTCATTCAGTCAAAGCTCTCTCTCATTATTATATAGCTCGGTTTATTATTTAAGGACACTAACTTTAAGATCACTGCCGACTAGTATAGAGCACATTAAATTTTAGGCTTCAATGCTAAAGAGCAAAATTTGTTTTAAGTCAAGTAACAAATAAAAAACAGTGAAAAATTATAAAAGATAGTTCAACACGAGAATGAAATAAATGTGATGGCTAATAGTGTATGATTCAGTCGAATCGGCAGCTAAAAACATTCGTTAAGTTGAAACCATGCAGTATTACATACTGTCGCTTTCTTTTGTAGAGAGGAAAGGTAAATTTTCAGGAACGTCTTAAGATCTTTGAACTCAATTACCATGTTTTGTTGTTTAGATTACCTGCACGCTGTCATGAATGGAGAAAGTGATGCCTCTGGCTACAGTAGTGAGGAGGACAGCCGTTACCCACCTCAAATGGCACTTACCCCCATACCAGCCTCACCCGTCCCTGCTGAGGATATGAATCACAACCCAGCAAGACCGCCAATGTTACCCCGGTTCAGTTTTGAGGTAGTCTCATAGTTGTGCTACTGGATAATGAGTATGTATTGTGTAGCCCTTGAAGAGGTTTAAGAGTGGTCTGTCGCAAGTTATGCTTCACGGGAAACCTCGTCAGAGCTTAGAAATCTTGGCTCCTTAGTTTCGTTGATTTGCTTTACTTTTACCATTCGATCGTGTGAACTCAGAATCATGTTCGTGTCATTACTATTTCCAACAAAACGGGTAACCTCACGGGAATCCCACACAATTTGTGACTATTTCTAATTGGGAACGCTGAAAGGTTTCAGTCATTTTCAAAGTACAATTAAACGTAAATTTACCGTAGTCAGTGTGTTGTGTCCTCATGGTGACACAAAAGGCGAATTCATTAGCAAGCAGCTAACCGAAACCCGTTAAAATACGGCAAGAAACACCTAGTGAGGTACTTTTTTTTTATTGTAATTGCAACTATTAATGTAAGCGGAGAATTCATGTAAATGCGCGCTCTTTCGTTTTCTTAGGAACAAGTGTCTCCTTTCGTGCGTCCTTCAGGCAACAACCCCTCAACCTTAGCACCAATCAAATCCAGAACAATGCCAGAGCGACTAAGACTCGATAATATCAGGCCCACACCTGTAAAACCAACGGATATAAAACCACCCTCCCCCTCAACAGACACACAGCTGGCTCCACTGAAGTTTGCTAAAGCCAAACAGAGCCCTGCTCCCTTAAACATCAAACCGCAACACGCAGGCTCCAGCAGTCCGAGGGAAGTAGGAACTCCAGAGAGTGAAAATGGCAGGCAGTGGGCGAGGAAAGTGAAGGCAAAGGCGGATTCCCTGAATATTTCACCTGCCAGGTTTGTTAAGCTCCGTACTAGGGAATTTGCCAATAGCGAACGCAGGTACATAAAAGATGACTTGCCTACAACAAAGCCGGCACTAGTGAGATTGTAGTTGGAGAATTTTTAAGGGGGCGAAGTTACCGCATTCTGAAGCGACAATGGGCAACCACACGTAAATGGTTAATTTGAATACTATATGCACTCAGAGATTGATATACTATCTTCTCGAAGTTCTCGAGTGGTCTTACCGGTAATTTTGTTTCCTGGAGGCGATAAAAGTGGCCACATCTTTTCGATAACCGTGGGATGACAGGTCCGTTTTCAGAAAACGTTTCACTCCACCAGCTGTTTTAGATGTACCTTACTTTACCAGCATTCCAGAGGTGGAGAGCAAAAAGCCTGATGAAGAAATTATGAGCCAACTACAAAGCAATATGTGACAAATTCTCTACATCAGTGTCTTGACATAAAATGACTCTTAATGACTCATTCCGTTCTTTTTCATTTACTTGGATTTAGATTGATTCAGTTAAAACAAAACGGAAAAGAACAGTCCTGATAGTGGGTACTTTGTGAATGATATATGAAATGAATCATATATGAACTGCGGAAATGAAATCAAATGAAGAATGATCCTCGCAGTTGTGAACGCAATTTATGCAATTGCGAAAAGAAGCCTGAAAAAATTCAGGACTTCAGCGTTGAAGTCCTGAATTTTTTCAGGCTTCTTTTCGCAATTGCATAAATTGCGTTCACAACTGCGAGGATCATTCTTCATTTGAGTGGGTACTTTATCGATGTACATATTCCTCTCTGAAAAGACATGGACGGAAAGCAGTTTAATTGTGCTGCATAGTTAAACTCCATACGGTCGTCTTAACTCTTAAGTCCACATGAAATTCGTGGTATCCGGTCGTTTCGTTCCAAGTCAAACTAGTTTCGTTCCATAAAAAGTTGTTTAGTTCCATTCAAAAGGTGTTTCGTTCCACAACGGACATAGTCTTGTCCCAATCACGTATGACTATAAAAACCACCGTGTAGGATCTCATCCCTATCGAAGATCCTGCCCCAGACGAGTTATCAAATCAATTGCCGTTCTTGTAAAGGAAAAAAGACAATCTCACGAAGCCAGGTTGGTCACGGTAATTTATGTTCTTTGAGAGGAACGAAGTAGAACATTTCGAGACCTCTGATCAAACAGTAAGCCTAGTATTTACAGAAGAACTTTTAAATTTCGGGTTGTCAGTTTAAAATTCTGAGAACTTTTTGTGTTTTTGTGGAACGAAACAACCTGTCAATGGACCGAAACGACTTTTTTATGGAACGAAACTAGTTTGACTTGGAACGAAACGGCCGTAAAGAAAATTAATTCTACCTGTCTCCAAAAGAAAGTTGTCTTCCCATTGATCCTTTTTATGATAATTCTAGGCTTTTACTTCCTGTACCGGACACAGATGGCGTAAAACAAAAGAACAAAAACAATACCTCGTCAGAATTTGTAACCCATAAGGCATTGACAGAAAAATGTTTTCTTTTGGTTTACGTCATCTGTGTCCGGTACACGAAGTAAGAGCCATATTCTGCCACGGTTGACACGACGTACCTTGAACACTCAACGTAAATAGAGTTTCTATCGAAAAAGCCTGAGTTGAAGATAGCCAGTAGTAAGTTACTGTAAACAGTATCCCAAGGAAACGAGTATCTACTGGAGACAACAAAGAGTTTCAGAAAGGCAGTATTAACCGGTTAGCTCAGTTGGTAGAGCACCGGACTACCGTGCGGGAGGTCGCGGGTTCAAATCCCGGCCGGACCAACACTCAGGGTCTTATAAAATAATTGAGGAGAAAGTGCTGCCTTTGTAATGACATCTTCAAGTGGTTAGAATTTCTAGTCTTGTCGGATAAGGACGTCTCACTACACTTGTTACCCGGGCTGCGCGCGTCTCGCGCGGCGCCCGGGTCTTAAACTACCGACGATTATTCTTTTTCGTCGTCGAGTATCATCCACAAATGGCACTTCCGGCGTTTCTGCGCAAGCGCTAACTATTTTTAACAACAGTGATGCGTGTTGTCACGTACGGGAAAATGTCGATTCATCTTGTGGCTTTTGAAGTCTGAACAAACAATATGTTAAGAGAAGTGTCTATGCGAATGTTTGCAAGTTCAACGGCGAGAAGAAAGCTTTTAACATGAGTAAACTTAATGGCAGATGGACTGCTTCAGGAGATTGCGAGTAGTCTCTAATTTTGGCGACGGATTTTGGGGCCACGTGCGCGCGCGAAGTTGCGAGGAGACGCGACGCGAGGGGAGCGCCAAAAATTAGAGACTACAGACAAAGGGAGTTTGACCTTTCCCGGCCGAGTGATTCGGAAGTGTAAATCTCATATCAACAGCAAGAATGATGCCTGTTGTCACGTATTGGAAAACGTCGATTCACCTTGTGTCTTTGAAGTCTGAACAACTAATATGTTAAGAGAAGTGTCTATACGAATGTTTGCAAGTTCAACAGCGAGAAGAAAGCTTTTAACATGACCAAAATTTAACTCCAGATGGATTGCCGCCGTGTTCCCCGTATCGGGTGTCTGGAGAACTAAGACCTAGAAAACTCAGCCCCCCCCCCCCCCCCCCCCCCCCGCCACCCCCCCCCCCCAACTCTGGAAAACTCAGACCCCCTCAAAACTATACAAATTTTCAAAGTCAAATAAACGTGGACAAAATAAATTATCGCCGTTCAGTGCGCTGAAATGTTACACCGTCTATTTATCGCAGATAACAAACACTTCACGTTATTATAATCGGCTCCGGAGCACGAGACCTAGAATACTCAGACCCCTCCCCAAACTGGAAAACTCAGACCCCCTCACAACTATACAAATTTTCAAAGTGAAATAAACGTGGGCAAAATGAATTATCGCCGTTTATGAGGGGTTTGAGTTTTTACAGTTTGGGGGGTGGGTCTGAGTTTTCTAGGTCTTGTGCTTTGGAGCCGATTATAATAACATGAGACGACAAAGGAGAAGTGTTTGTAAACAGTTTCACTTGATCACTCTGCTAATTAATTTTCTACTCACATTTCACCGAGACGTACTCCATTAACGTTTATGCGAAAAAATCCTACATCGTTCGATAAGCGTTTCCTTTCTCAAACAATTATCCATCGAAGCGAAAACATTTTTCTGTTTCTCTTTTTCTTGTTCTTTTAGAAATATTTTTTACAAGTGTTATAATTACTGTTCTCAATGGTTGAGCTGTATTTTAGAGGAATAAATGTTGATAGGGGTCTAAAGAAATAGACTCCAACACAAGCTAAACACAATGCGTCCGATGTAAGAAAGACAGACTTCCCTCTATTCTTTTGTTTAGCACTAAGTTAGGGATACAATACTGTTTTTTACAAGCCCGGGTTTGGGCTAATTGTAGCCTCTTGTTCCTAATGATCTGTGCGACGTTAAAGAACCCACATACTGTTCGAAAAGAGTAGGGGACGTGGTTCTCGTTGGTGTGGCCTGGTCTTTCATATATAACCGTGGTATATATCACATCATATGTGACTTCACATGTAAAGCGCATTTGACTATTACGTCATAGAAAATGCGTTATATAGATTCAAGAATCCATTCAAATTCATAGTGGGTAAATCAAACTCTCGCTTTCTCGGGAAATGTTGTGTTTCCCTCCTCGAGTGTTGCAATGAACTCTTTTGTATTGTTAATTATGTTGGATATGAGTGTTGTAACATCTGAGCCTGAGCCTTGATATTTCCCTTCGAGTTGTCAGTTTTGGAAAGTGTTAACGTGATCAGATTTGGTGACATTTTGGGAAATTTCTCGTCCGCTCTCGGCAGTGAAAGTGTTGCGGACACACGATATCTGTTTTTAACTCTCAATTTCTTTTTCTTATTTTTCCCTTCACAGTGACAATGCGGATAAAGGAAAAGACAAGCGCTCCGCGGTAAATACTGCTGCTGGCCAGATTCTGCCTGTCATCTCAGATAATTTAAGTCACGTGACTCAAGTGCAGGGTACGAGGCAAGACCAAATAGGTAACTTCAAAGTGTCTCAGTTTTCTTTTCGTCTTTGTTCCCATCAGTTTTCTGGAGATGACCATTGACTCCTGGACGTTTTGTAGGTCAACAACAATCAATATCTGATTTCAGATCAGTTTGGTAGATTGTGCGTCCCATTTTCAGACCCAAAACTCTCCTCCTTGGGACAAGATCGTTGGTTGATTTACAAAACTATTCCGATGGGTAATCTACGCACGTTTTAACCCTCGCTCTGCCACCCAGTAGTGTCTGAGCTTAGGGCCCTTGCATGGGACAAGTTTGTGAACTCTAGCTTTGTAACCAAGGTTGTTTCTCTTTGACTTATCATTTCAAATGACATTCATTCTCTTATATGCCTTCAATCGTGCTCACTTTCTTTCAGAAGCAAGAAAGAAAAGTAGGAGAAAAACATCAAAGAACCGAAGTATTCCTGAAGATTTGGGTAAGGTGACGTACTAGAGAACAAGTCACGTGATAGCAATCATACGTAGATTTGTTGCAATCTATTACGCATAATCGATAAGTGGAATAATCTGCCAAAGGAAATTGCTGAGGCGGAAAATTTGAAGAAGAACAGACTGAGATGTTTATATTGCAAATTTTTCTATTGAACACTAAGTTCTTGTGTTGTCTGGTGTATTATATATTATATACTTAGTATTTTAAACAGTTGTAAATAATTAATGTCTTAATTTACTTTATTATCAGGAGTTAAACTGGAAAGGGATAACCTTCATCTCCTGTTCACTTTCCTATGGATTTGTGAATAAACAGTTACTATTATTATTATTATTATTATTATTATTATTATTATTATAGAACGCCACTTATTTATAGAACGCCACTTATTATTATTATTATTATTATTATTATTATTATTATTATTATTATGGAAGCTGAGCCATTACTTTTTACAAATATTTTAAAGCTTCACGTTAAACATGTTTTTTAAGCCTCTTATCACAAGAATTTTGAAGACGATAATTTTATTTTTGCCGTAAGTGTACATAAAGTTTTAAGAGTGCGCAAGATTTTGTTAAAAGTTGGTCATTTTCTAATAGTTTTTGATTATTATTATTATTATTATTATTATTTTACTTCTATTTTACTTTTAGTTATTATTATTATTGTTATTATTATTATTATTATTATTATATTATTATTATTATTATTATTATTATTATTATTCAGACTTATCGCCAAGCCAAGACGTCGACGAACGCGTTGAAGAGGAGACACGAACAGTGAGAAATATTGGAATTTCAAAAGACAAGAAAACAAAGAAGAAGAAAGTCAGAAAAGTATTGAGCTGGAATTTCTAGTTAAGTTAATGAGATAAACGCAAATCATGGAGGTATGAATCAATGAATAAGTGTTCTCAGCGCCACATAACAGTGCTGCTCACAAGAAAAAAGCTTAATGTTTCCCAGATGTATAAATCAGATACTTATTATTTTATAAGAGAATTTTCAAGGTTATCAAAAGAAGATAGATTTAAAACCCTAATTATTTACAGAGTTTTCTTTGTACATAGGACATACTGCAGTATATTTATTATCAAACCGATGTAAAGTTTAGTCATATCTTTGGCGTTCTAAGGTACTTAGCTCGTACCTCAGTGCTACGTCTCCTCGTGCGTAAAACGCGCCTGCTCTTCCTCAAGATCACAGTAAGTGAACTCGAAAACAGGTCGAAACTTGTAAAGGCCACTATAAACCGAGTGTTTTTCTCTCCTTTCAAAAAATTACTTGGAGTGCCGAATCTCTATCTTGTTGTGCTGAGACCATTTTGTTCTTAGTTTCCATTTTACATCGCATTTTAGCCCAAGACATAAAGTAACAACGTCAACGGAAGCAATCGTCTTTAAAGTATCGCACGGTTATCTTTCATCCCCTCATTATGTCTGATGCGGCTTAATTGTCTAAGAGTCAAGCTAAATGAGAAAGGAAAACGTCGTCGTGTGTCCACATGCACCTTTCGGTTATACCACCGTTTTGTGCCGTTGTGGTTACCATTGCTGTGTTATTTGTTCCACCTACCTTCTTGCTGCATGCTTATAGTAATTTTCTTCCCCTATCCCTTTGAGCATGTCTGAACGAAGTTTCTTTTTGTCCAGGTAGCGTGAATAACTGTTATGGTAGAATGTTAGATGTCGTGCTGAATGGTGTTTTGCGTAGTTCAATTTCCGATGTTGTGATAAAATCGTTAAGAGAAACAACGTTAATTTTGTGAGATCTTAGGCGCTAGTTACATCTGTTCCTTGGCTCGATAAAAGGTTGAATGCTGGCGTGACATAGGCATCTATTTGTACTCGACAACGGTGGTTGTAAAACCCGCAGTGAACCATGGTTGATAATTTGATCAAGCTAAATTTATGAAATTATTCAGACATGAGACAAAGGAAATAAAACCAATTCTGCAGTAGCTTTTAGAATGTAATTTATGGAATAGATAATCTGGTGAATAATTATTTACGTTTGCTTTAAGACAAAATAAAAGATATCTGAACCTTGCGTGATTCAATGAAACTGTTTTTGACGGTGAACGAAGAAAACTAGAGTATATAGCAAATACTCGTGTGACAGTTTTACCCACCCTCTAGGCAGCCAGCAGTGTCTTTATGAATAGTGGAGTGGATGAGCCAAAAATCCGAAACGTGTAGAAACCGAGCCGAGGGTAACCCCCCGTCTCTTGTCGTTTTTTGACCCTCCTCTCGCTGAATCCCGGGGGGGGGGTACTCCCAGAAAAATTGGGGTGTGCGGCCCGCTTCCTGAAACCTTTATCCTATTTCATACCAACATCTAATTCTGCCTACCCTATTTCAGACCTGACCAAAACTTCGGTACCCTTTCAGACCTATTTCACGTACACGGTTGGCGTAAACATAATTCGAGAACGGCTTTTGTTGATGGTCTTATCGCCTAATGATGAAGAGGTAGCTTCTCCCTGTGATCAAACGTCCCATCTCACATATAAGAAACAGGTCAGAAATAGGGTGGTTTACCATGGTAAAAAATGGGAAAACGAGGGTCAAATATACGGCTGTTTGTACCACTTCATAATGTGCACTATTATCGACTCGCTGAGACTGGGAAATTGTTTTACCATGTTTTTCTTATAAAGATCTAAAATTATTAGCATTTTTACGGGGTGTGAATATATTATGAGCGGTAATTTTTAGTTATTCATAACCGTGGTAAATTTCACGCGTAAAACTGTCTCCTCACTACCATGATACCATAACGACAAAAACCGGTCTCATGCTACCATCCTAAATATTTAACTCCTTTGGAAATAGGCTCTTTTGGTCACGATATATGATTTATTTCACTAGGATTGATAAAAATGTAAATTTCAATACTACTAAGTAAAGTTTATCAGCTCCCTTTCAGTTAAGTGTCATAATTACAGCGACGAAAGCAGGAAATATCAGAAATTATACTATTATACATACCATGAAGTTAGCTGTCGCTTATGAGTTAAGATGACAACGGTTAAATTGTCTTAATGACCCAATAATAGCGGGAAAGAGACAGTTTGTCGTCGACAGCCTCACATGACAAAGACCCTTTTTGGGACTATTACAATCCACCTCAAATACATTTGTTGGCTTACTCTTCCTTTCAGACATGCGGTTGATAATGATGTAGTTTCCACAACGTCAATCTGGTGAAGTTGATAAAGTTACCGGATAAAACCACACCACGAAAGAAAACTGAAATATATATGTATATATATATAAATCAACACAACTAAGTAATTAAGTGAAAATGTGGCTTAGCCAGGAATCGAGCCTGGGTCTCCAGATTACCGGTCGGATGCCTTAACCACTAGGCCACTGAACCAACCACACTGGGAACACATATTTTTACTGTACAATACATACACAGTGTGGCCTTCTGATGGTAAGGTCCGAGGAGACAATTTATATATATATATATATATATATATATATATATATATATATATATATATATATATATATATATATATATATATATATATATATATATATATATATATATTTTCAGAGTTGGATTATTTGGTCGAAGACATTTATTGCTACTCAGAGTTTCATGCTTCTTGCGAAGCAATCATCAGGCAACTGCCAGAAATAACGGATACATAAGAATATA